>VNJT01017808.1:0-48797 GCA_008042655.1 Drosophila burlai | reverse complement strand
AAATTTAAGAATTTGTACTGAAAATGGGAGGATTGAAGCCTCCTTTTTGCCTACAACAACAACTGCAACTCTTTTACAACAAAAACAACTATTAAAACAACAAAATAAAAATTAAATATATTAATTTAACCGTCAAATTTAAATTCGAATTCGAAATGACAAGTTTCTGCCAAATAAGTTAACCGTCACATTTAAATTCGAATTTATAATGACGATAAGTGTCCGTTAATTAAGTTAACCGCCCAATTTGAATATTATTTGAAAACGGAAATCAGTTCCCGGCAAATTCGTTAACGGCCACTTTTGAATTTGAATTTGAATTTAAAAAGACGGTTAGTGGCCGCCCAGTTATAATGGTTGCGCTAACCACAGAGTTGCATTTTAAGGTGGTGGTTCAAAACTCGGAGAAATTATAACAGTTTATAACAGATCTTCGTCACCCTCTGCTGATTCTGTTCGCCTGGTGCATAAAATCCAAAAATTTAAGAATTTGTACTGAAAATGGGAGGATTCAAGCCTCGTTTTTACCTACAACAACAACTGCAACTCTTTTACAACAAAAACAACTATTAAAACAACAAAATAAAAATTAAATATATTAATTTAACCGTCAAATTTAAATTCGAATTCAAAATGACAAGTTTCCGCCAAATAAGTTAACCGTCACATTTAAATTCGAATTTATAATGACGATGTGTCCCTTAAATACATTATATATAGTAACCATTAATTTTTGTTTTAAAAAACGAAATGCTTTACCAACATTTACCGAGTTTACAGTTACCGAGTGTTATTGTTATAACTGCAAAAGTTGCATAGATTCCGATAAAACCAGGGGCCGCCTGTTAAAGTTCAGTCTTAAGCACCGGGCATAAAGTGTAAATATGTAAATGACACAGGCACCCGCACACCCTCACCCACACACAGGACACAGGCTGTCAGCAGGACTCTGAGGCCGTTGAGTGACATGCGATGTTTGGTGCTGCCGCTGCCATTGCTGCCACTGTGAAGCTTGTTAGACATTACAATGCGTGTTTGTGTCAGGATAACTGTCAACAGTTGCCGTTGAATTCGTTCGTTGCCCCTCGACGCCGCTCCTCTTTTTTATTTTTCACATTTGCTAATTTCTTTTGTACATTTTCGAGATGCTTAACAACGTCATGCATTACCATAAAATAACAAAGGCCCGTCCTGGAGCAGGCTGCCTCGAAGCTGGCAGCCCGGAGCACGGAGCTCGAGGCTCGAAGCACGTGCAACAGTTGGCGTCGGACAGAATGCCCCACATAAATCATGGACAAGTCCCCACGGAGCGCAATCGATTCATTTCTGGCCATGTGAGCAGCGCCAATTGACCCATCCTGCAGGCCGAGCATTTATATTTATGTGCATGCAAATTGGATCCCTCTGAGCGTGCAAATGTGCTGAAAATATTTATGTTGCCACTGCTAAATAATAAGCCCGGCTGACAGATGCTGCCGCTCCGATATGAATATAATGTTTGCCAAAGCAATTATCTTGTATCGCCGCAAATGTGCAAATTAAGCGGAATTCTAATAAGCCGAAAGCGAATATGAAAATGTTTATCTACAAGGCAAATACTAAAATATTGATAGTATTTATAGATTTATAGGCATTTAATTAAAAGCTGCGGCTGGCCATCCTAAATGGTCACGTGTTGGTCTGGTTGGGCTCTCGAATGAATGCATTAATTAATTAAAATAACACTTTCTGGCTAAACACTGCACGAAATGGGCTTTTATTAAATGTCAGCGCCTGTCCCGAATAAATCTTGGGCAATTGTTTGGAAAATGTAATAAAACCGTCAACGGAACTTCCATTGTTTCGATTATGACTGCTCCTGGGGCAGCAGCTTAGGCGAATCCTTTCACGGCCCGGACGAAAACAAAACCTATCACAAAACTTGCCCCATAAATATTAAAGCATATTGTTTCAAAATTTCAGCTGCGGCAGCCTTGGCGGGGCCATAAAAGTGATTCATTTAATTGGACATGTGCTCGCTAGGCGCGATCCCAAGGCAAGGCGGCCTAAGTTTATGCAAATTAAATTACAATTATAAATTCTGAGGACTGGCCCTGCGCCTGAGCCTGGGCTGGCCCTGGGCAAGTGGCCAGCTCCCCGGCAGCCACCGCAGTCTTGGCCTAATCTCGGGGCAGCCCCGGGAGGGAATTACACTTGCAAATGCCATATGCCAGATGTAAATATTTAAAATGCTAAGACACATCTGACACTCGAGTCTGCAGCTCTTTGACAGACGCTCCTCCGCTCAGCTCTGCTCTGCTCGGTGGTATTGTTGAATAATCTGCCTTTCTGGCCCGCATCATCTGGCTGTTTATGTTGGGGATTCACTCGAAACGAAGGCTAAAAGCACTTGGCGTAAGCATCTCGGCATCTGCGATTCCATAAGCCCCACGAACCGAGAGCCTTAATCCCCGGCTTGAACCTGACATTATTTCAATCATAATTGAGAATTGTATATCAGACACATGCGATTCCCGATAGCTCAGGCTTGACAGATGGAAAATGCATTTCATTATGAGGGCAGGACACCGCATAACAAACCCCTCAGGCAGGAGCTTGATTTTGATAGCCATTAAATTAAATTGATAATGCAATCGAGGTGAATTGCATATACACACTTGCATTGCTTTTAAGCAATTAAACAGAAATGTCTTGGAGGTGAAGCGACGTTTCTGAATTGAATTCGCTTCCAACGGAGAACTGTCGCCGAGCACTTGGCACGATAAAAGCGCAAAAATTGGGTGTCGAAAATGTTTAAAAGTTTTTCCTTGTACCAAACAGAAGTTGCAAAAGTGAAGCCGCCCCCCCTCACAGACACACGGACCGACGGTAGAGTGTCTATATAGGTACACGCATAGTTCGCGCAACTAACAACAATATGGAAATCAGTTAACAGAGAAAACCGGCCATGAAATGAACTCGAGACTTTGCCAACTTTGGTATTCTCACAACACTATTTTCAGTCTCGGAGGAGGGAGCTCCTCGGTCCCTGTGGCTTGGGGCCACTTCCTGTTTTCATAGCTACTCGCATTATCAGCGCCTTTTGTCTCTCGGCCGAAAAGTTTGCCCAGCAACTGCCGGCGGCCTGATTAAAGCGACACTTTAATGCAAAACACTTCGACATTTTCTGATTACGAGCCCAGAAAAACGGAATGCAATTGCGAGCAATCTCGCCCGGCACCTGTAATTATGGCACGGCGAATGAAAGCGCGGGCAGGGCGG
The DNA here is from genome assembly GCA_008042655.1 of Drosophila burlai. NCBI lineage: Eukaryota > Metazoa > Arthropoda > Insecta > Diptera > Drosophilidae > Drosophila > Drosophila burlai. The sequence continues at coordinate 45,536 of VNJT01017808.1, read as the reverse complement.
GACTCGGTGAACGCCCATTGAAGTGTGGCGCAAAAGTATGAGGGATTGCTAAAAGCAATTTGAAAACAACAGAGTGAAAACGCTTCCAGCTCCCCGGTCGCGGACCCCTTCACGCGCCTCGCGAGCGAAAGAATTGCAGAAGTTGGCGTTGCCAAGGCAATTATGAAGCTGCAAGAGGTTGCAGCGCCTCGAGTGGGTGAGTGGGCCACCAAGACATCGTCTTGCAGCTCAAGGCTACACTTAGGGACTGACATCCAGGGAGTTTCCGCAATCTTCCTTAAAGTAAAGTTTTACAAACATAAAAAAAGGTAATATTGGGGTTTTATAGGATCTCCAAGCACTATATATACACTCAAAAAGGAAAGGAACTAATACGTAATATAATCTAAATACGTAATAATCTAAAACAAATTTAATTAACTAATAAACCGCCTCTTAAAAAATATATGAGTAAATATAATTGCATGCAATTTAACCCTTTGACTTGATATTTACCTATCCGTAAGTTCTTCCCTGTCTCAGTCTGACCACCGTAGGGTCAAGTATGGGTAACTATTTTTGGTTTATAATATTTTTTAATATTTTAGTTTGTTTCTTGCCCAAGACCCGTTTAATTGATTAATGAAATTGAATTAATTGAATTGAATTAATGACATAGATAAAACAGTTGCCGCTCTCCTGAGTCCCCTTACTTTTCAGTAAGATATTTGGTGCTCTCTCTCTAAAGCTCCCTATAATATGCGTTGCCTGCAATGTATATAAAAACAATATCAAAGGAGAAAGAGGTTATTTTTAGCTATACTCTGAGTAGGCTTGGCTCTGATTTCAATTAAACCAAATCACAAGAGAAACCAGACACTGGTTATGGTGTGAGAGTCCGTTCTTTTAGGTTTCTTTTTGTTATGATGTTAATTCCACTTTTAAACTTTAGATCAATACTAAAAGGAAGGGTGAAAATAAATGTATATAAATGCACATATTACATAAGACTTTCTGTAGCAATGTTCCGAGCAACTATAATTTTATGTAATGTGTAAATGAATTAATTAATTCCAACATTTTCCCTTAGTGTACATTGAAGTTTGTACAGATGAAATTGAGTGTGGAGAGTTGGGGTGCTATCTCGGTGGCATACTTAGCGGAGACTATGCATAGCCCCAGAACTTTATTAAAGTGCACGGTGAGTGCGCCTCGGCACCTGCGACTGCGGCAACTTGGCAGCCAGCTAGGCTATAGCCGCCATGATCCTTTTAGTTGTTGCAACTTGTTTAAGCCCGACTCGGCCGCAGGCTTAGGCCGCAACAAGGGGCATGCGATAAAACATGTATTTGCCGCAATTAAAAGAAAAGAACCCCCCGATGGGCATTAAAAAAATGGCCAGCAAACCCTTTTCACATATTCAAGGAGGACAGAGCCCGTGGGTAAACATGACCTCTGCAATTACCTTAGGCAAACACACAGGAATTAGAGTTTGTTGCGGAACTGTTGACTTTGAATTAACAAAAAATTAACAAAAGCAAGCAAAACAATAAAAAAAAGACCAAAAGTTGGCATGCAAACAATGGAGTTTTTACCTCTGAATAAATGAGAGCTTTATGGCAAGGACTAAATATTGAAAGTGTCGTCGGTTGTGCTACTTGGAAGGCAGGAAGGTTCAGTGTGTTGATCGAGGGGCATTTCTAGTTTTTATTGCCGGACGGGTTTCGGGTTCCCTTTTATTGGGCGCCATAAAGCGAGTCCCTACTGCTGACACGCATGTTCATGTCTAGCCGCACTTTTATGGCGCATAAATCTGTGCGAATGTCGCCGAATTCTTTTGCCGAAAATAGATATCCCACAGGAGCCCGCCCTGCCCGCGTCCTTTTTCGATCCCTCAGAGCCTGCTAATTTCGTCAACAAATCTGCTAAGCCAGCTTATGGTTACACACAACACAAACACACTCGCACGCACGCACTTTCGGCCGAGTCCTGCCGTATTCACGTATCCTAGGGATACAGACTTGGGCTGCTTTGATTTTTATTGTGCCAGAAATTGAAACGTAAATCTTTGCGGAATTGTCGGAGTCGGAATTGATTTTTTATGGCTTGATGTTGCCTTTATGAGCGATTTAATCATGGACATGAGGATGTCCGGATTAGGGACCGGGGTGCGACCGGTGGGATAAACGGATAGCGAGCGCCACTTCAGCCGCGACCCATTGTTTGCACAAATAACAAATACCAAATGCTGGCATCCAGCAGTTTGTTTATGTTCTCGCTGCCACAGCGTGCACAATTTGTTTTAATTGCGAGCAAAACAACTCCATAATCACATTACAGCGCCGGGGGGATGGCGCTGGTCCGATAAACAACGGGATGATTCAATTAAGCTCTGGGCGGAATGCAGCTGGAATGCGTGCCCAACTTTTGACGGGCGAAGGGCTTAAAAAAACGCGGGAAAACAGCGGAAAGTGGAATACGGAAAACAGAAGCCCCGAAAGTCGGCATCACGTACAACAGCAGCAGCAGCAGCAGCATCATATGCCAACTTCGATACATTTCAGAGACGTACACAAACACAGCGCAACGGCCGGAATCTCGGCGCGGAATTGTGTCAACAGCAATTGCAGTCCCAATCCCGCGGAAGAGTAATTCCCCGAGCACACATATAGTTGCGAAATCTTAAATTTAAATACATATATGTACTCCACTCGCAGTCCCGTCATAATGATGCGGCAACCGACTGAGAGCCAGTCTGCAATAGCTCTGATCCTGATTAAGAACCACAGGACTTTTGCCCACATATATGCACACAAATATACGAATGTATGTGCTCCGCTTAAAGCCCTCGATGCCTGGCAACGGCTGCCGCAAAGGATTCATTTCGTTTCGTTTACTCCTGCTGCCAGCCAACTTCAATATTACGCATACGCCGGGTTGGCCGGGCTGGGCCGGTTGCGAAGTGTCAACCACTTGCAACTTTTGACGTTGCTCGTATATATTTTTGTTGGTTTTCAATTAAAAAGTTTGCCTTATCCTCCCATTGTTGCAGCCTCGCCCAACTGGCCAGATCCGCACTCCATTGTCCATGGCGCCTCGGCCCCGACAGCCTGCTGCATGCAACACACATTTCGGCCAAATGGAAATCGCAGACAATTGCCATTGACGTGGGCAAACCATTTAGGTAAATAATTGCTTTCCCAGCTTAGGCCGGCATTTACGGCAACAGAAACACAACAACCGCCAGCAATTTCGCACTGCACCTAGACACTACCGGACTTCATAAGTGGGTTTTTTGCATAAAATCACACATGAAATATGAGCTGAATCGCTGAAAATCACATGCAAACTAAGCAAAGTCCTGTATTAAAGCCTGTAAATGCACACAAACCTGAAATGTCGCTTTAGTGCCATCATTTATTCAAAAGAAAGCAACTTTGCTTTACAGAATATTTTGGAATTGCAAACGAATAAATTGAAAGTACATTTTGATATTATAAAGCAATGTGCTTTAAAGAAAAATTGCGTTGGCACAGAAATATATAAAATATACAAACCGGAAAACCTCCCTGAAATATATACACATGCACTGGCAATAAGGGAAAACTCTTTCAATCAAGTCCTGCTCCGGTTTTCTGGCAAGTCGCTCGTAAATTTTGCTGACAAAACTCCGTTTCAGGCACGTTTTATTATCCTGGCGCACTTCTAAGCGTAATTGATTGATTGATGGATGGCTGGATGGATGCAAGGCTGGACCAATCGCACTCACATACACGCGAGCACATCCAACTTTGGCAATGGCCGATATTAAAGCAAAGTTTTGCTGCCAAAAGTCCGCACAACTTAGCACATTTAATCTTTAATTAAGGGCAACAGAGACGAAACATTATCTGACCCTGATTCCGGGCCAGGACACCCACCCCCGGCCCCAAAGCCTGTGCCGGCTTAAATGATGCGTTAAGATGACTCCGAGGAGGGATCACGAAAGTGGCTTGCGGCTTTCCAGGCTCCTGTGGCACGGTCGCCGCAAAAGGACTTTACGGCCAAACACTCGGACAGAGCTGGGACGGGGGCGCAGGGCTAAAATGGCAAATGGCAAAGTAAACTTCTCCGCCACGTAATGCGCAAAGGCATTGCAAATGAATTAAATTACCAAAGAGTGCGAAATAATGGCCGGCAGGCCAAAGAGTTGCGTTGCCAGCAACTATGCAAATGGACACTTGACCGGCCAAGGAGAAGGCCAGGTCCCGGGCCCAGAAGGATGGCCAAGGCGAAATCCTATTAAAATTCAATTGCCTGTAAATAAAATGACGGCGTGACGAACTCGAACACCCCATCGTGGATTGTTTGTCACTTAATTAAGGTTAATGCGCACGTCCGACTGGCAGCAAGGATTAACTTTGGATCTGTAAACAAGTCCCACGCGTAATTAAATTTCCAATGCGAGGCGGCCCGGCAGCTGCTGCCGCATCCGAGATCCCAGGCTCGAGGAGCCATGACCTCCGACTCCGAGACCCCTAAGACGGATGTAGTTTTGGGCAACAGGACATCGGGCAAATGGCAAATGGCAAATGGCTTGTGCCGACTGTGCGACAAGTTTATTTCATTATGGCCACAAAGCAAAACACTTCCTCCAGGCACTTCCTCCAGCTGAGCGAACATGACGCCGCAGAGTGGAATCAAATTGAAAGTTATCAAAATGTCTGCACAACGGTTAGTCAAATAGTTATTGTCCCGGCACTTTGTTCGCCCCCCCCTAGCCCCGTTGCAATAAATTTAATTACGCCAACCAGTCACACAAGTGTCTCTAACTAACCGTTAGGAGCACTCCCGAACACACCGCACGGCCCACCCGCATCCGCCAGATTTGCATTGCAAACAAAAGTTTGTCATGCCGCTCAATGTATGCGCATAGCTAATGCGGAGCTGGCTGCGGTCCTGACTCCGGCTCCACAGTACCGCGCTTAAACTGTTTGCGGAAGCTGGAGGCCACTGTCAGAATCCATAACCCCCGATCATATTTGCAGTGAATTCGGCGCCAACTTTGCCCCGCAGCCACCATTAAAGCTGTTTTCGAGTGCTAACGGAGATTAAAAGGCCATCGCATGCACATATTTGTGCATATCCTGATGGCGTTTAATGGTGGCTAAGCTTTATAAACTACTCAGCAAATGTTTGAACCTCAATTATGCAAATGGTTTATGAAAACAAAAATATAAACTATAATCACTGCCAGATCAAAATAATCTGATAGCAGGGGACCCAAAATGATTAAATTAAATAGTTTTAAAGTTGCAGTTGCAGTCGTCACTTTTATATTGACTCGTTAAAAGTATAGTATGTATGTAACTGCCTCATACTGTGACTCCAAGAATTTACGGTCCATTTAATTCTAACAAGCAACCAATTTTCTTTGGTGTAACACAAACACACATCAGCTAAAGCATCTTTTTGCTCTTTATCGGAAAAACTAGACGAAAAAAGTGTCCTTATCAAGGCAAGCCCAAAACTTTCCTCAAAGTTGTTTTGCGGCCCCGGGGCAGAAGTGTGATATGAGTGTTGCTTTATTGTCTCGGCTGGATTGCAACTCCCTTTATGGCCGGCACACTCCAGCTGCCTGGCTGATCCCGCCGCCATTAATGCCAGCAAATTGTTCCCCGACACGCCAGCGAATTCAATACAGAAAATAGAAAAAAAGAAAGAAAAGTTCCTGCCAACTTAAACACTCCGCTCGGCTCAGTTCAGTTCAGTTCAGTACAGTACAGCTCATTCCAGAGAAGTTAGTTCGGGTGCCTTTATTTTTTACAGCCGTTGTTGGCGGAAACTTTTCTCATTAGTCACTATTTTTAGCTGCAGTTTAATTGTTACACACTCGCAGGACGAAACTTTCCCTGCCGCAGCGAGAGTGCTCAAAGTTGTTGCCATTTTTTATGCCCTTGCGCGAGGAGTTCATCAGGCGCTGGTGGTTACTGGCTGCCTGCCATTTGCCCAAGATTTGTGTAAACAAATTAAACGTGCTGCATGCCGTCGGGCCATTTATTTTTCTAACCATCGAGAGCAGGTGCGAAATGAATATGGTGAATTAGAGCCTAACAAAATTAAAAGTTTTGGGGCCCACTGGCAATTAAAGTTAATGCCTGTGTGTGTGTGCTTCCCCTGTAATTACACAAAACGCGTGAGCAATGCCTGTAATTTAGACTCAAACGAGGGAGCACAAAGCATTGACATGCCAGAGTCCTGTGTATTTCTTCCTGGCGGTGTTTGGCCTTTGCTGTCTAATGGCGGCAGCTCTATTTGGGAAATTTCATGCATTCGCAGGCGCTACCTTTGGCGGAATGATACCATTCGCATCGCTGCCAGGACCTTCCCTTGTTCCAGCCAAAAAGCTGGCTTTAATTAAGTGCATGCCGTGTGCTTGTGCTCGAATATGAAATCCTTTGACTTGCCGCCCCGTATCTCCTCCCGCGTGCAACAAATTAAATGACAATTTACATTAGTCGTTGACAGGAACTGCACACATCCCTGCGCAGTCAGTCAGCCGGCAATTGCAAAGGTATTTTCATATTAAATTACCCAAGCATGGAAAATGCCCTTAGTATTATTTTAATGGTTGGAAAATCTTGTCATTTATACTCAAGTTGTCAGCAAATGGAAGGAAACTACTCATGGTTGACTAAACAAAAAGAAAAGAGAGTGAACATATTCATTCCTTATTGATTTTCTTTTCTGTTGTTCACCTTGTTGAGTTAGCTTACTTTGCTTATTTTTGTTCTGTAGTTAAATTTTTCCTGATTTGTTTTCAGTTCTTGCTAATCTTGCCTATTATTTTTTGCTTGTTTCATTTCGATCTCCTTCTCAGTTCAATTCTGCTACTGAACACCAATAAATCTTTTAAAAAAGTAATCCTTTTGTGTTTTAGAAAGTTAAGTTAAATTCGAAACCATTTTTAGACATTTGGAAATATTAAATAAATGTGTTTAACGTTGAAATAGTATGTGAGCATAGTGAGCAATATGAATGAGCGTATTCTTTAGAACAAAATTACAACTGAAGAAGTTCTTTTAAGGGGAAACTAAAACAAGTTACAAGTCTACCCAAGTGAGCATTATTTAACGAACGAACACTAAGAGGCAACTGAAATCACGAGTAAAGCTCAATTCAGGGACTTAAAGGGAGTTTCCAGTTGCTCCCTAGCAACGCCAGATTTTGATCTTTTTACATTCTCTGTTTAATCTTTATGCTGCCGTAAAAAAAACAGCACTAATTACTGGCAGCCAGGAAGGCAAGGGTTAATTACTTGCCATGGCTTTGACAGCTTTTTTTAGCCCCCCTTTTAAGCCTGAAAACGTTTTCATTATTCCGTGCAACGCATTTATTGTACAAAAAAATAGGATGAAGCCTTAATGAACAAACTATAGCAATTAAGTCAGTTTACAAGAAATAACAATAGAAGTACAGTTTTAATTAACAACTATTTTTGGGTTCACTCTTTAGAAATACATAAATATAGAAAGTACATAAATTGGTTTGGATTGGTCTGAAAGCGGTTGAGATATTTTCTGGTCTCATTTGATTCGAAAAAGTAGTAATTCAATGAGTTTCTTCGTGTTTATTTCAGAGTTGGTTCAGGATGGTTCTGTTTCAGTTGGTTAAACATTTAAACTTACTTATAACAAAGACATTTTAATAAGAAGATGGTTACGTGGCACTACGCATCTTTTTATTATAAGGTGTTTGGTAATAACTTAAACACTATTGCAGCAAGCTTACGGCTCAGGCAAACTATATATATGACTATTTTAGTTCAAAACGCTTTTTTCAATGGCAAACACAATAAAGTTAGCGTAGTTTAGGTTAGGAGGCGACTTAAACAAACTACGATAGATTTTCGAAAGTGAACTTAATCAGAATAAATAATATAGGACAAAAGGTGGACACTAGGCACAGAGCCTTTATTATTATGCTATGTACAAGGAACCTACAGTCACTTCAATTCTACGATATGGTACAAACTCTTTTTCTTAGCTTTACTTTTTACACAGTTCTCGCCTGCGCTCATTCGATCTACTTCTCGCAGTAATATGCATATTGTTGAGTTTCCTTCTTAAGGCACAGACATTATGTACACCTGACAGTGCTTAGGTCACGCAAGAGGGACTGATCAGGGGCTGATCTATGAGGCTGGCGGTTTGCCATGCACTCTGAACCGATAAAGACATGTGTAGGTGGGTTGGCCATGATTAGTTTCGATGCGTAGCTCGACTATCTCGTATGGCCGTTTGATGTCCACATTCTGAATGGCAAAGTACTGTAGCGAGGCGCCATTATCCTGGAACTCGTAGTCGCCGAACAGCACGGGATCCTGGTCCTTCTCCTGCTCCAATCCCTGAGAGCAACAATGGATTCATGCTCAAATTAATTATTAAAACATCCAAAAACTTACCCAAACGGTGAAATTGCGGGGAGCAGAGTCTATTCTTCCCGTGGGCGATAGACTTTTGGGTATGTGCTCCAGTGTGAACCCAGTGACATACACCAAGGAGTTAAGCTTGAGCACTGTGGGATCAGAGATGATATTAATGGTCATACGTTCAAGTCAACTCAACTGTCAGGACACTTGCCTAGGAAGCCTGGGAATCCCTGGAAGGCCCAGCACTCGCCTGGCTGCACATTGGGCGAAATGGCCACCCTGGGAGTGTTGGTGGGATACCAGAGGGGTATGCCGAAAACCGATATCTGAGCCGATTTCGTCTGGTAGCTCTCAGTGCAGCGCGTGGAGAGGATCTGACCGCCGGCCGACTCCAAAGCAAAGTCCACCAGACCCGTCTTGTCCGCATCGTAAATGGCGAGGACAGTCTTGACAATCTGGCGCACCTCCTCCTCGCGTATGTGACCCTTCAGCTCCTTGGTGCTCTCATTGTGCTTCGCCTCAACCACCAGCAGCATTTCCTGCTTCAGCCTCCTGCTGATGTCGTTCATCAGCAGGATGCTGGAGCGTTCGATCTCTTCGCGAATGTTATTGTTGGTCCGCTTGTTGAGCTCCAGCAGCTGCTGCTCCAAGTAGTCCTTGGCCACGAACATGCTACGCACCCAGTTCTGCAGATCGATGTCATCCAATTGGCTGGCGGTGGACGTGGACTGCTGCTTGAAGCCCAGAATCTCGACCAGGGAAAGCTTGACCTGTTTGTTGAGCAGAGCGAACTGCGAGTCGTTCAGGGACGCTAACTTGGTTTCGATTTCGGCCAGCAGCCCACTAAAGCGGCGATCCTGGGCCAGCTCGTGTTGGTGAATGCGCTCCAGCAGGTCCTCCTGGCCAAGCTTCAAGTTACTGATTGACTGGTGTAAATCGGCGTTTTCTGCCTGCTTGTCGGACAGGGCCAGCTTGATGAAGGCGATCTCCTTGTTCAGATGCTCAAGTTGCATTTCGGCGGGATGGAAGCCAGAGCTCGAGCTCTCCTTCGCTGCCTCCAGCTGCTGCACCCGAAGATTAATCCGAGCATCTACGAAATCGGTCAGTTCTGGAGACCCCAAGATTCGTTCCAGAAGTGCCTCGATGTCAATGTTCTCCAGCTGCAGCGTGTAGTGGGACGCGTGCAGGCTAATCTCCGCCTTGATTAGTCTGGTGATCTCCTCCAGATTGGCCGGCGATAGCTTAGTCTCCGCTGCATCCCACACACCCGACTGCTTCAGTTCAACCCGCAGTATTCCCACCAACTCAGTCAGGTCCTGTTCGCTGAGCTTCGGTTTCTGGGCAAACTGCTGCATGCTGTCCTTTATGAGCTGAACGACGATTTGAACTTGATGCGGTGACAGTTGCTGCTGCTTTTCCGCCGATTGCTGCTGCTGCTGCTGCTGCAATTTCAGATCCACCAACTGCTGCACGTAGCTGTTGACATGATTCAAAATGTTCTCATATTCCTCCGCAGTCAGAGCCTTCTGAATATCCCTCTCAATGCTGGCCATGTTGAGTTTGATGGCGGCTTCGGCCTGGACTTCCTCCTGGACTTCCGCTCTCTTCTGCAACCAAGTACTCCAGGGAGCTCCAGAGACAGTCAGCAGATGTGCCTGCAGAGTGCCCCAAAGGGTCAACGGCAGCGACAGCAACGCCTCGAAGCCCTGACTTTGATTTTCCTGCAACAGAGACCAGGCTGAGAGGCCGGAGAAGGAGCGAAACAAAGCATTATTAGTTGGCAATCCTTCTACATTTCCAGCTGCAGTCCCCCTCTGAATGTGAATATCAAATGGACCGAGGTAAAGGGAACATTGTCTTTGGGGCAATTCCAACACACAAACACAAATGCAGAATGCAGAAGGATGGATAGAGTTCGTTCGATTCTGGCCAACTAATATTGCTTGTTTTGCATTCTACTTACCATTTAGCGAACTTCCAACAAATGCAAATGGCAAATAAAACCAACTATTCTGTGTACGTAAAATGTATGTATTATTGTAAGAAATCGTTTGTTTGCAGTTTATTTTTTTGTACAGACGAAAGCCAAACATTGAACAATTTACAAAATGAAACGTTGTTTGACAACAAATTAAAAGACTTAAGACTTTCTTACACTTTCTTTCTTAATTGATTACAAAAAGTAATTGCAAATTGAACAGCGGCGAGCTCTATCCTTCTTCCATCATCAGCCAGTGATGTTGCATTTTGTTGTTGTTGGGAATTGTGTTGTGGGGGGTTAGGTTAGTATGAGGGGATAAATGTGGTGTGGTGTGTACCTAAGGCCTAAGGGAGGATGTGAGTTCTACGGACGGACGAAACGCGGACCAAATGCTTTAATTTGTACTCGAAATTGTTCATAAAGAAGACCGCGAAGACGGCTCTCTCTCAAAAAGAAGATCCTATCAAATTAGTTGGTAAACTGCTGCAGCAGTTCGAAAACAAAACGATAGAATCCCCGTTCCAAATGCTCCCTAAAGACGCTCATAGTAAACCTCATCGTTGGGCTGAAACAACTGACGCCCCTTGTTCACGACATTCTGCCCGATGGTCTTCAGATACAACAAGTAGTCGTCGGCCCAGTCGCGCACGCGCACTGCCTGTTCGGCAGCCTGCGAGCGTAGGGACTCGTACTGGGCCTGGTTTAGGTACTCGCCCACATTGGGCATCTGGGGCAATTCGGGTAAAGTGAATGTGTATTCGGTAAGGGATTTGGGGGGGAAAGTTTCATTGGGGTGTAGGTAATAGAACAGACCTGCAAAGGCGAAGTTAATTAGGCATTGAGGCTTGAGGCTGGCAGCTGGCAGCTGGCGAGAGTAAAATTAAATATGCGTGGGGGGATCACGTGGCTAAAATCCACATAGTGGATCCAAGTGTATAAATAAATACAACATGAACATGACATTGGTAGCTGACCTGATCCAAGGTCAGCAGCTCACACATATTTGACTTTACATCGCTTTTTACGCCGAAATACTCACCGGTCAGCAGCAGCAGGGGAAGCAGTATCAAGAGGAAGATGAGGAATCTCTTCTTTGATTTGTTTTCCGCATCCGAAGACCGCAGCAGCCATGTGTCCAGACTCAGCACCGATCCAATGAAGAGGTACACATAACGTAGCAGATTTGAGAATCCGCCTGCCACGGCTTGTCCCAACTTTCCGAGCAATCCGATCTGCTGGCTCTGCTGGCGCCTGCTGGCATAGTAGTTACGATACGCATTCGTCTCTGTGGCCGAGATGTTGGTCACACGTGTCCACACTGTGGTCACAGTGCTCACAACCAGCTGAATGAGCCGGATCAGCCACCAACTCTGCTTCTGCTGCTGCCCAAAAGTGGCGTCCAGTTCATCGGCAGAATCGTAGTTGGCCTGCTGCTGCGTGTACTTCGCCTGATATCGACGGCGGATGAACTCTTCTTGTTCTGGGTTCTGCTGGACCATATAATTGACCCGCTCGTCATGGTTGCCAAGGCTCCGCCGCGACATATTGGGCATGGCCACAATGCCTGGGGCCAGATGACGACGGTGGGGCGATAGCTCCGAGTAGGTGTAGTCCGTCTTTGGGGTTTTGCTGCCAGGATATGGAACGATACACGATTAGTTGGAGCTCTGGAAATGATTTACTGTTTACTGCACACGCACTTCCAGTACTCGCCGGCATCCCTGTACTCGATGTAGGCCAGGTAGTCGCTGATATTCCCGGAACTGAGGTTGCCGTTCGACTGGCTGAGCTTCTCCTGGGCGGAGTTCAGCGTATTCTGAGTGCTCTCCAGCTGGCTCCTGTTGCGCGGCGTCGATGTCGCTCCGCCCGCTCCGCTCCGCTTTGTGAAGATCGACGTGACCGTGGTGGTGGTGGTGGTCGAGGTCGAGGTCTGCTGCTTGCGTTTGGCCTCCGGTGTCATGTCGTCGCTCGAATAGTCCGAGGTTAGCTGGGCAAAGGCCTTGCTGCGTGTATTCTTCCTAGTGCTGCCGCTCGACTCCACCACATGCTCCTCCACTATCGTTCTGCAAAGTTTGGGAAGTAGATAGCAGTTCGGTGAGATTTAACGGAAAAGTTTTGAGAATGTGAGTGAGTAAAGCCCCTGATAACGTGCTCGCCGCTAGTACAGCGTATCAAAACAAAAATACAAAAATATGCTCATAAAGCCAGGTGGCCTTCGCTCCGACGCCCCAACATGCTGCTCGGTTTCGTGGCCAGAACGTGAAAACCGAATAGCTGACGGCCCCGAATGTCGTCATCAAGCGAGCGAACGGCTACGACGACGCTCGCTTGAACTACGCGCCAAAAGCGAACGAAGCTCGTCGAGTCGCCGCCGCCGCACCCTGTATGTGGATTTGCCTTCATTTTCGTTTGGTCGTTTCGCTGCGAGCGTGAATAACAAGGAGGTGACGTCATGGTAGCAACATATATTGTACAAACAGACACAGACTGCGATGGGGTTATTGCTTTGCTTGTGACGCGACCGACGACCCTCGCGACGGTTCAACTGAGCAATGTAAATGTAAATGGAACTGCCCTGTCCCCTCCTCTCCTTATATGGACATGATTCCCAGGTACTCACTGCACATTGGGCGCCGCCGAGGACTTCTTTTTAACGTGGTGTTCCTCTCCAGCGTTCGAGTGGAGGAACGGCGTCTTCGATCGCGACCGGCGACGCGTCTCGATCTGGTAGGTCTCTTCGCTCATTCTGTCTTGCTCCTCCTCGCTTGGTACCCCGGGGCCCACAAAAGGTTGGGTTGCTCGGTGGTGGTGGCTGCAAGAGAAGAAAATTAATTAACACGGCCAGCTACAAGCTACAAACTTCAAGTAAACATATGCAGATCGGGGCGTGGATTGTTTACAATTGGGCAGCTGGAACGAACACACTCGTGTGCCTGCCTGCCCAAAATGACTTCCCATTCCAGTTCCCACAAAAGGGGCAATGTCGAAACTCTTGACACACTTGTGGGTAATCTTTGCTTTAATGCTCGAGTGCGCCTTCCAAAGGGGGGGAGGGGAGTGGATCGAGCATAACGCCGCATTATGCAACGCGATGCGTGTGGAAGTGAAATGAGCGCAGTGCCCGGTTTTTAATTAGAATGCAGCAATGGGGACCCAACAGCCTGCGGAAAGACGCTTCTAAAAATAGGCGCAGGCGTATTCGGCTCGCGAATTGCTTGCCAGTGACCGTGGCGTGGAGTGCGGCGAGTTGTTAGTTCCGCGGGTGGGAAACGCTGGAAGCGACGCGAGGGGTGGGGAGGCGGCGGCACAGGGTGCTTCAACGGCCACGCCAAACACAAACAGCGCACGATAATCAATATATATGTGTACACAAACTGCCCAAAATGGGTTCGCAACACGGACGCAAACACTAGGTATTTCGGTGAAATGAAAACCCAAACAAGTTTTCCGCAGCTGCGTCACTGTAAAAACTAAGGCACACACACACACACACGCACACACAAGCAGAAAACCTCGATTGAGAAACGGAAACTGATTCAGCCGTTCGCACATAAATTATTCACATACTTTGTACTTATTCAGGCTCCGCCGCACTTGCAGAATTCTTTCGGCTTAGTTTAGCACAGTTTGTGGCTTGGTAGCAGGCGCCGCGGCGGTTTTAAAAATAGCCTCCTCTGGCGCGACGAAAATCACGTCTTTCCAAAATGAAATACCAAGTTAGTGATACCAGAGGCAAGAGGTATAAAAATAACGACGAAATGACACTGCAAACAAAAAATTCGGTGTGACCAAGTTTTTGCTATTATGATAGATGTGCGAATACTTAAATCGGCCCAAACCCAATATAAACTATTAGTAAATTTAATTCTTTACACGTAGGTACTTTATTTGGTTCGATTTAGTTGCCTATTAACGAAATAAATCAAAAATAAAATCCTCCGCCGAGTTCCATTTTCCCACCGTTCCACTCCGACGCTAACTTGCTTTTGGTGGGGAACTTGGCTATGTAATTGCCGCACGGTCTGGCAACGGTTTAAAAATATCGCTATTTCGATATTTGATCAGTTTATCGATTATCATCTAGTACCATCTCTACCAAACCGCACGTGTTGAATTGTTGTGTGGGAATTCTTTTCTTGGTTTACAACTTAAAACGACTTTGATTTAAACATGCCGCGCTCCAAACGTGATAAGAAAAGTAAGAGTTGGATATTCTTTAAGCTGCTTTACCCCACTGAGGACTTCTATTTGCTCTCCTTTAGTTTCCCTGACGAAAACCGACCGCAAGGGTCTGGCATGGAAACAGCGAATCGTGGACGACATTCGGTTTTGTGTGGGTAAATACCCAAATATATTCGTGTTCCAGGTCCAGAACATGAGGAACAGCTTGCTGAAGGATCTGCGCCAGGAATGGAAACAGAATTCGAGGTTTATCTTTGGCAAAAATCGCGTGATGCAAATCGGTTTGGGACGCACCAAGAGCGAGGAAGTCGAGCCGGATTTGCACAAGGTAAGGTGCACGCGTCAAGTGTTTAAAGGCACCTCTCATTATTTGATTGATTATTTTTCCAGCTCTCCAAGCGCCTCACCGGCCAGGTGGGTCTCCTCTTCACGGATAAGTCCAAGAAAGAGGTTCTGGAGTGGGCCGAAAACTACTGGGCCGTGGAGTACGCACGCAGTGGCTTTGTGGCCACAGAGACAGTTACCCTGCCAGCTGGACCCCTGGAGGAGTTCGCCCATTCCATGGAGCCGCATCTGCGTTCTTTGGGTCTGCCCACCAAGCTGGAGAAGGGCATTGTGACCATCTACAGTGACTACACCGTCTGCGAGGAGGGCAAAGTGCTGACACCCGAACAGGCGAGAATCCTCAAGCTGCTGGGCAAGCCGATGGCCAAGTTCAGGCTCACAATGAAGTGCTCGTGGACCAAGAGCGAGGGCTTCCACCTGCACGTCGAGGATGATGTGAACGATGAAGAGCAGGCCGATAGTGCCATGGAAGAAGAAGAAGCCACCGAAGCTATGGATAACGACGATGACGAGGATGAAGAGGAGGAGGATGACGAGTAAATTAGTTTTAGGCCTAGAATTAATTTTGTATGTATATAAAAAGTAATGCAAATATATATATACAACGTATATTTTTATCATAAACTATATATTTATATTATCTTACGTTCAACACAGATAATACTCGAGTAATCATAGCTTAAACTAGGCAACTAAGTAAGAAAAACACTTGAGAAGCATTCCGGATATATTGCAACTAATGACCAAAGTAGAAGCCGTTGTACGAAGTCAAGGAAGAAGGCACACACACTCCTGGTTCAGGTTCCGTCTTCGGAGAGGATATAGAGCACCAGTGGCTGATCGTTTTCATTCTCCTCTTCATCCAGCAAGTCGCTGCCGTTCAGGGAGAGTTCCGGCGAGGGTCCAGAGGCCTCCAATTCCAAGGCACTTGTTGTGGCGGCACTGAGGAAGAGCTCCAAGGGCATGGACTGCTCTAGTAGTTGATTGTTCGATTGAGTTTCATCTTCCTGCTCCTGCTCCTGCTCCTCCTCTTCCTCCTCGCCGCAGTCGTCATCGTCGTCGTCCAGTTCCTTTTCTGCTGACAACTCCAACGGCTCCGCGGCGGCTATGTCCAAATGTTATTTGTCCGTCAGCAGAGCTCCCGTGGGATTCGAGGGAACTGTGCATCCGGCGGCAATGTGCTCCATCACCTGCTGCTTCAGTTGCGCCACATGATCCTTGAGGTTCTTCACGATTCCCCCCAGATCGATGTTCTCGCCCTTGAGAATCTTGACGCGATCTTCCAACTTCGAGATGCGCTCCAGTTTGCGCTTGCGGCATTTGGAGGCGGCGACACGATTCCGCTGTCTCTTCCGCTCCAGCTTGATCTTCTCCTGGGTCTCCATATCGATGGGGCTGACGGTGGGTGAACCAACAGGATTCTGCGGCTCGTCCTTGATGATGAACGAACCGTTGCCCTCGTTGCCGTAGGTGAAGGTTCCGCCGCTAATGCCGTTGTTCACGGCAGTGGCTGTGGAGCCCACGGCAGCAACGGCGGCGACGGCAGCAGCAGCGGCAGCAGCAGCAGCTTGGCTTCCGGCGGGAAAGGCCTGCGAGTTGGTGTGCAAATTTTGCAGCGCCTCCTCGAAGCCCTTGCCGAAGGCCTCCTGCTCGACCGTGACGGGACCCACTTTGGTGGGAAAGACCTTGCCCGGCTGCGGGGTCTGTATCAGGTTGTTGGCGGCCAGTATGATCTCCAGGTCGGGTGTATTCAGGGTCTTGGCCTGCAGATCCGGTGAGTTGATGACCAGCGGTGCAATAATCCGCTTATTCTTGGCACCCTTGCTATTCAGGTCAAGGAAGCCGGGACGTTTGTTGGGCGTGGAGGTGGTTAGGCCGGGCGTTTGGAAATCCAGCGACATGGGGGCGGCGACAACAACACCTTCTTCACTGACGGGCTCCGTTTTGGGTACGATCTGGACGGTGTTTGAAACCGAACTGCTAGCAGCAGCAGCAGCAGAAGCAGCGGATACGGGGGTTTTCATGCTTTTGCGTCCAAGTAATGACGTCAGTCTGTGATTTCCAGCGAAAAAAGAGAGGAAAGGCAAACAAGACACTCTGATAAACTCGTTTCACGTCCGATGAGTCATGCGAATATTATCTCGCCATATATACGTACGTATGTACATTGCACACGTACAAATATATACATACGTACCAGCAGCAGAGGGGTGGTATTATTCGGTACGTGACCCGTAGAATGTGACGGAAGTTGGCGTCACTTGTTTTTGCAATAACTGCGATAGAAGTTTTCTCTTATTGCACTTGTTTTATTGCGCACTTGAGGGGTTTTATGCCAAGTTTGTGGGTTTATTTATAAAAAAGATTAATTACGCCAGATTTGTGTTTTGTTGCTGCGCCAGTGTGACCAGAGACTATGAGCTGAATAAACTCAAATTATATTAGGAAATTTATTTTTTTGCTTATAGTAGGGACAGAAACCTGTTAGTATGGACTTTAACCGCTGGGCCCAAGGTCTCGCGTTCAATTTTTTGTTTTTTTCCGTTAAATTCAAATTCAAGTCGACAACTGCCGTAATTTTTGTAAAAGCACCAAGTCGAGCAGCTAATGCTCTTAATTAATAAGTTATAAGTTATAACTAATGGTTAGCTTTATATAAATAAATAAATTCTTTCTGCGCTTACCGGTCGGTGATATCAGCTTTATACACAGGATATTGGATACAAGTCTTGGTTCGGACTTACCCTTACTTAGTTGAGCACACTCTCACAAATATTTAGTCAGCTCCTTTGAAATAACCCCCGCAAAATCCCCAAGTTAATAAAACAATCGCAATTTAGGGACCAATCCCACATTTATATTCGACATTTATGATAACTGTATAGCAATAAATATTTTCAAATGTTCTTTTGGTTTCGGTTTTCCTTTCTGTTTTCGCAAACTGTAGCATATACATCAAGTTCAAATATATATATTTATTCGTTTATATGTAAATACACATTAATAATATTTTGATTTAGCAACCCAAAGGTCTCGGGTGTTTCTGAGACTGGTTGTTGTTGTTGTTGTTTGCGATTACTAAAAGATTTACACATTTATTAAACTCGGTCGCGTGTATATATTATATAATCACATCTATAGATTTGTTTTAAGAGCATTGAATATTTGTCTTAGTCATGCCGTTGTTTATTTTATTGTATGCACTTTGAAACACATTCACGGGGTAAATAGAGAGAGAAAGTCCTGATAGGTATAGTTGGGTAGGATTCCCCTTTAGCTCTATCTTATTATTCATCATTCCCCAGTGTATTGTATGCTAAAATCGATATATATATGTATATATAGTATATTATTTGGTATGTATGTTCTCTGCACATCCAAGTCAAACCAAAACGAAGCGGATCGTAAGTTTGATCAGGGGACTAGCTGCCAATGTGAGCTGGGCTTTACATTTCCCTTTCAGAGTGTCAAGCGAATTAAGAGTGTTACTTAAAAAGCGTTTTCTTGTGGATTAATTACACGCACATACATATACATATATATATATATATGTTTCGGTTATGATCACGTTTTGTACATTCAAACATGCATATATAACTTGCAAATATGTTTCGAAAAATTCTGTTTCTGCTTCACATGGAGTATTTTGAAATAAAGACTAATTATCGGGTCGCTCTGAACGGCATCCTCTGCGTTGAACTGAATCGTTATTGTAACTGTATACATATATATAATAATATATATATATATATATATATATGATCTCTTTAGGTATCTGGTAAACTCTAGTTGGCTGCTGCTGCCCCTCGCTGGAAAGGTAGGCAGACAGGAAAATCCATCAAAATATTTTAGTTTTGAATCAAATATTTGATCTTTGCTAAGTTCAGCTTGGTTTCATTTTTTATATATCTCATTTTTTGGGCTCATTTTTATATCTTCTCTCTCTGGCATTAGTTTCGTTTTGTTTGTTATATGTTTCGATTTTGGTTTTTCTTTTTAAACGCACACAAAAAGACGTTAGGAAAACGCTGGGCGGCAGTCTGCATGGATAAGCCGCTTAAAGCCCAATCTCCCGCATCGCCCTGTACAGGCAGGGATTCTTCAAGCACTCCCGGGGACCCAGCTGCCGGCCGGGGGATCCCCGCAGGATCATCAGGATGGATCTGGCCGCCGACTGGCACTCGTTGCTGTCGCCACAGATGCCATCCGCCTCCGCCAGATACTGGTAATCGCAGGCCACCTGCGAGGCGCCCTGGAAGTGTGATATAATTTCGGTAAATATTATTGAAAACTATTTAAAGTTGAACATTAAAACATTTTTGAAATAAATGAAAAAATCCGCGGCAGTTAGTTAGTTCCGAGAAAAGTCTTCCACTTACACAAAGATAACAAATTTGATGGACGCCACAGAGGGGCAACAGCTCCTGGTTGATGTCCCCGGAGATCAGATCGACTCCCCGGCAGCGCTCCGCCATGGACTCGATGATGGGACACTGATTGGAGCCAATAATGTAGTTCTTGTTGCCTAAATACGCATCGTTCAGGGTCTCGTAGGGAGCACTGCCCAGGCTAAGAGCCTCCTCCATGGTGTTTGGCTGCTCCGGATATCTTAGGTAGCCGCCACTGCGCTTCTTTTTCTCCATATCCTTGGAATGCCTAATCGCCTCTTCCTGGTCTGTGCCCTCCTCATCAGCCTGATCCTTCTTCACCGACTTCTTAGCCTGCCAATAGTTGGAGGTCAGAGAGTTCTCCTCCGATTCCGGTTCGATGGCATTGCGCAACAGGTGATTGTCAGTGTCCACCGAATGCCTGAGCTTGTCCAGAGCACGGCGCATCTTTTCCAGACTGTATGCGGTGGCCAGGCGGGAGAGGACATGATCCTTTATGCGTCGAATATCGTCCCGGCTATTGAGACCCTCGTGGGCTCCCGTATACTTGATGGTCTCGTCAATGATGAAGTCCTCAATGGACTGCAGTTTCTTGTCCATGCTCTCCAGCTTCTCGGCATCCAGGTTGTTGCGCTTCTTCTTCTCCGCCTCGGACTCATCATCGGTATCATCATCATCGTCGTCGTCGTCCTCGTCGTGGCTGGTGTCCGCATCGCTGCGTTTCTTTAGTTGTCTGGAAGGATGGAAAAAGATTAAAGGATTTTTATGATTCGATTCCAGGAGGATTCTTGGTTAACTCACTCATTTCCCTGTGCCTGCGACTTCTTCTTCCGATCCAGTCCAAAGTATTGTGACCAATCGATGGATTTCTTGGCCCGCAGCATCAGGTGGCCCACGGTGGGAGCATGAAGATGCTTGGAGTTTCCCCCGATCCCGGATAGACTACCAGCTGCCGCTCGCTTCTTCTTTCGCCGACGCTCCTCGGCCTCCTCCGCCTCCAGGTCCCCGTCGCCATCCTCCTCATCAAACTCATCATGATCATCCTCATCAGAGCTCTCCTCACCCTCCTCGTCGTGCTCATCGGTTTCCGGTTCTTCGGCGTTCTCGCCGTGATTGTGATCACTGCGTTTCCGGTGGCGATATTCCGGCAACATTCCAGGCACATGACCGCCATGGTGTCCGGCATGACCGCCATGCTGCACCATCTCGCCGACGCCGGGAGGAGCAGAAGTGGGTGTCTCCTTGGGCGTAACACTGGTCACATTCACCCGCTGGAAGTTGATCTCCAGACGCATATCACCCAGAGCTGTAGCGGTGGCTGGCGGAGATTCTGGCGTGTGTGTGGTGGCGGCCTTGGATAGATGCTCATCCGCCGAACGCTTGCGCTTCTCCTCCGGATGGGACTGCGATTCGCTGGGCTTGCCGAACAGCTCGCTCAGCTCCTGGGCCACTCGCTCATCGGTTCTGCCCAGCGGTGACTCCGGATTGGAGCCGGAGGTGCTTCGCTTGGCCACCGGGAAGCGCTTCCTCTTGTCGCCGTTGTAGGGCAGCCAGGGGAGAACCGGATAGGAGCGTTTCTTCTGCATCAACAGGTAGTAGGGCGGCACTCGCATCCGCTTCTTCTGCTCGAACAGCTCCGCATCCTGGGGCAGGGGCTCTGGCTCCAGGTCCTGTTCTCGGTTCTTGGCCTGGTCCAGATGGTGCCACCACTGACGCACAGCATCCCGTTCCCTGGCCTCCTCGATTTCGCGCAGAAACTGCTCGGTCAGCTCATTGTGTGCGGGCTCGGCGTTCAAGGGCTGATTCTCACGCTCACGGAAAACCGATGGCACGGGTCCATCTGGAAGAGATTGGGATTAATAGATTAGGTTTTTGGGAATAAATGGGGTTCGAACGAGGAATTAAAATGGATTTAATTAAAGTATTTTATCGGGTTAGATAAAAGAATATTTTTGTAGTAACAAGTTGATGTGTCTTAAAAAAATATTTTAAAACGCTTGAAAGTACGCAATGATATTTTATTTACAACTAAAACTTTATGCGGTTTTGAATTATTGAATTGATTATTTAAAAGAAAAATGAATTTAAAATATTATATATAAATATGTACTATCATCTAAAAATGTATATAAATTTATTTTAAAAAGTAGCAATGGTTAGTTTTATTCCTTATACATAAGATAGCTTACTTTTAGACACCATCTTAAAGGTTTTCAAATCAATAAATTTCCACACTGGTCTCCTTCTCTAAGAAACCAACATCCTATAGACTTTACTGCCCACATTACAATAAATTAATTAAAACTCAATTATTATTGGCAGGACACTTCCCCTCGTATTGATGGACGACCCGATGACTTAACTTTGACCTTGAGGAGCAGCCAAGGAAAGGCAGTGTGCGGGCAATAAATCCTCCCCGTGTGTGTGTCTGTGAGGAGGGACATGCATCAAGTTGTTGGGCCGGCCATTAAATCAAGTGACATGAAGACAGGCGGCAAGCGGACAGGATCTGTCGGTTCGGATAGGGCCCGCTTCCAGCTGATTGCATTCATCATTCGGGCATCGGGAATCGGGCATTCCACTCGCCCACTCACAAGTTAATCGGAGCTAAGTGGTTTTAGCCAGGCCATTGTGTTGGCCTTATCCACTCAATTCTCCCACTATTCGGCTCTTTAAGTGGACACATGCTTTCAGGCTCACACACATAAGTACGCACGCACAGTTTGGGCCAGGATAATAGCACTTAGGAATTTTTAGGGGGTTCATAAATTATTCTAGGCGATGAGCATTCAACAGGACAACACTTTTCAGTGGGTGCTGAGGTAAATCCATTAGTTTGCTCTTAAATCAGGCTTTTGTGGAACCTTTTATTCATTTCTAGAAATAAAATGTATGCAGGGATGCCACAGAAATAGCTTTTCATTTAAATTTATTTTATGTGTGGCTAAAACTTGGAAATTAAGTAGTTAAAAGCACAACCAATTTTGTAGCTTACTTTTAGATTGCAATTAAGAAGATTTTAAATCTCCTGCAATATCTGTGGTACAAAAACTATTTGCATTTTAAATATAACTAATTGTTTCTCTTAAAACGCAAATCAATCTATAAAATAATTCCTTTAAAACTAAATCTAATGAATATTTATTGAAAAATTAGGCAGAGTATTGGAAATGCTGTCAATCAAAGGGTTAAGACACATTTTTAAGGGCGAAACCCGCTAATTATTTGTGAAGCACCCTAAAATATAATATTTTCTGCGTTATTAAGAAAATAAATAAATTAGTCTCAATAATCTAAAAAAGAGTAACAAATAATAATTTCCCAACTATCTAAATAATCTAAATAATCTATAAATATTATTAAAACCCTATATTAGCATTAATATAAATATTAGTTATACTTTTCTCATTCGACACACATCCTACGTGTTTATTAATTATTTAACTTTTTATATATTATTTTTTGTGCAGTGCTAATGATTTGACCTCCAATGTGGGTGGTGTAGTGCGTGCTTTCGGTGCGTTGGGTGCTCTTAGTGCTGGGTGCTCTTGGCGGCTCTGTGATTCTTTACTTACCGAACTGCTCGTCACGTTCCCGAAAAGAGGAGAAGCGCTTTCTCTTCTCATCGGCCAAAAGCAGATTATTATTCGCACTATCCGTACCGTGGCCCAGTCCCAGTCCCAATCCCAGACCCAAGCCCAGACCCAGGTTGTGATCCGTACCGTAGTTGTCCTCGTCCTCGCGTTCTAAGTACTTGCCGAGTGCCTTGTTAACTCGATGGCGATTCCGATTCCTATTCTTGCCAAATAAATCGCCATCTGTGTGTGGAGTGGTGTGTGGGGTTTTGCGGGGTGTTGTTGGTGTTATTTTTCGTGTGTCCAAAAGAGAAAAAAAAAGAAAACGGAGAAATGTGACTTGTGACTTGTGAGAGGAGAAGGAGGAGAAAATCCGGAAAATCAGTGTGCTTAGAGGGGTTCTGTTTTCCAAGGCACGTGCACTCTACATGCGGGTCAACTTTTGCCTCTCCGCTTGCTCTTTTTATTATTTTTGCTCCTGCCAACGAAGGATATCCGTTTCAGTTTCAGATTCAGATTCGAACTCGGACACGACGGGCTCCTTATATAAATCTATGCATGCAATTGACAGCCCATCATCTTCATCGCAGTCACATAAATCTAATAATAATATCGAGAATGCTGCTGGATATTGCTAAATTTCGTATTGCACAAACGTCATGGGTTTGAAAGGATAACAGGGATTATCCTAGTTTAAGTACAGGATTTGTTTGGGATTTTAAGTAGTGGGCTTAGCTAGTTTTATGTGCACTTCTTTTACCTAAGGGTTTTTGGTATAAAATAATATTTAAACCTTAACGTTTTGTAGAGGTAAACTTACAAAATTAAAAGAATGTTACTAAAATTCCAGCTAAGAAAACCATTAAATAGTGTTCTTCAACATAAAAGAAAGAATCAGGCAGTTAATTTACATAAAATAAAATCCTTAAAGTTTTATAAGCTTTCTAGATTTTAATTACAGAATTTATAAGAATATTTGTTTAATTAATTGAATTGTTTGTTAAATTGACAAAACTCTTAAAAATTGCTAATAAAGCAAAGATTTCCAACAATTTCCCTTTTGAGAGCATAATTAAAATCTTGTAAAGGTTTGATTCAAGGTAATTGCATAAAATTCTTACAGCTTGATTAATTTTCTCAACAGTTTTTATTTTACCATTACAATCTACTAATTAATTAAATTATTTTCCCAAAATATATTTTATCCCACAGTGCTTGAATTTCCCTAAACAACAGCTAAATAATTAATAAACAAATACAAAGAAATAAAAGAAACCTATTCTAAGAATTGATAAACTACAAAACAAATACAAATGACGATACAAGCCACTGAAAGGACTAAGGACTTGCCTAGCGCTTTCACCTAAAGGTTAATCAAAGTTCATATTTCTTCGGGGGAATATTGTTTGATTAAGTTAAGGCTTCGGCTATTCCCATTTACCCCAAGGGAAACCATTTTCCCATTAAGACGGACCACTCACCTTCGTCCCAGTCGTCGAGGGATGGCGGCGGCGGGGCATTCAACGGATACTTGGCCGCCTCCCGTCGATGAAGTTCATCCACAGCCGCCTGCAGCGAATAGGCAGCGGTGCGTTGTGGTGTCGCCTGGATGCACTGCATAACCACTCCGAGGAGCAGCATCACCAGGGCTGCTGACGTCCAGGAGGGGATCTGGGATCCCAAATAACTGCTGGCCATTTTCACGCTGGCAGCTGCCTCCCTCTTCTGCTCACTGAAACGGGATCTAAAACTGAAACTAGAACGGGATATAGAGGTGGATATAGATTTAAGGATTAAAAGGATTAAGGATTAGATTAAAATATTGAATATTATAACGAATTTAAAACTGGCTTGATATTATATTTTTTATATTCTCAAAGGTTGGATATATTTTACCCTTTGTATATTTTATATCCTTTATTCTATTATATTAAATAAGTATCGTGTGAAATATTCGAGTGTTTTTCTGACTTACATTGCAATCTTAGCAAGAAATTTATTTATTAAATTAAATACATTTTGTGCAAATACAAAATGTGCAATAAATACTAGTTTTTCCAAACAACCAACCATTAAACGCAGAGTTTGAAGGAAATATTCTGTTGCCAACTTTTAAGCAGCTTCTTCAAAGATTTTAAATCTTTTACAGATATTTCTGCGCTAAACTCTTATTAACATAGTATAAGCATTGGATTAATATGTATATATTTTAAGGCCTACTCCCATTTCTAAAACTTTTTTTTAAACAAAAAGGAAACAAAAATCCAAAAAGTGTTTTAAAAAAAGGACAAGTTAAAATGGTTAAAACGTTGAAGGCATTAAAAGAGATTTTAATGCCCGGCACGTTTTTGAGCAGGTGCGTAAAAAAACTTTTAATTACATTTGCACTCTAAAGTAAGGTCTTATATATGTATCTACCTTCCGGTGAGTTCGCGTGTGTGGGTGTGGGTGGGGCCTTAGTCCCAGGTGCTGATATGTATGTGTGTGTAGGTGTCATCTTTTCGCGGCCAGTTGATGGCGTGTGAAATTCCATATTTGCCATATTCCGCCCCGTATTAATTATGCAAACGAGCAGCAGCAGCAGGTAGAAGATACCCAAAATTCCGGGCCAACAAAAGGTATTTGGTATTTGAATAATCCGGCCATAGCAGCCGACTAACTAATGAAGGGAATTCTGGCCATATAAAGGAGCCTCCTCTCATGCATATATATATAAATCAATAAAATTCCAATGTGCGTGCAAATTCCCCAGCATCCTTCACAAATTAGAGGAGGAGGAATGGAAGAAAACTTTCAGCATTCTTGGCCGCTGACAAAAGCCGAGAGCTGACAATTATGGGAAAGTTGAATTGCTGCCTCGGATGCCAACTGCTCCAGCTGCTGCCTCTACTCTTACCATTGAAATGCCCAACCAGGTCCTGCTTCCCACTCGTTCTTCTCGTTTTATGGCGACGCTGTTAAGTGTGCTACGCATTCCTGGGAAGAGGAAATATATGGCTCGGAAAAGGAATATATGGTAATCATAGGAGACGTAGCTCTCGCTCTCTCTCTCTCAGCTCCTTCCACCCATAGTTTTTTCCACTTATCTCGTACCTGTGGCCAGGCTTGCTTTACATTTTTTTCTGTTCTCTCTCCTCTGCTATTAAATGTCAAGGCAGCCGTCGCTTTTCTTTGGCTCTCGTACTCCTGCGCCTTTTCTAGATGCTTTTTTTTGTATATTTTTTGTAGCCGCCCCTCTGAAAGGACCCTATTTGCGTCTCGCCTGCAGCTGTCGGTTTGTTTTTGCTCCTTTCATTGTATTATTGCTGCTTGGCTGACTTTTGTCTAAGGGAAACCAGTCTGCGAGTCCCCCAGTTCTCGACGTCTTCGTCGTAGTCGTCTTGTGGCGACTCTAATCTGGATTAAAAGCAGCTGCACAAAGCAGATTTCATTTTCCTTCAATTGCATCATGTATATATGTATATATGTATATTTGAAAAGGGTTTGTGTGCCTGTTGCTCGGAGTGATGCAGTTTTTCAGGTTTCAATTGAAAAGGCTAATAATTGCATTTTAGCATTGTTTGCAAAGTAAGGAAATTCTAAAATTGTATAAATAAGTTTGATGTTATAAATATGTTAATTTTTTTAAATACCTATATGCTATTAATTTTTAAACAGATTAAATATAGCTTTCACTATAGATTCATCATCTTTCTATTTTCCTTTTCCTTTTTATATATTTACACTTTTTCGTATTTAAATAGTTCTAGTTTATAGCTTTGAAATTCAAAGATTTTATAAGAAA
Organism: Drosophila burlai; assembly: GCA_008042655.1. Classification (NCBI taxonomy): domain Eukaryota; kingdom Metazoa; phylum Arthropoda; class Insecta; order Diptera; family Drosophilidae; genus Drosophila; species Drosophila burlai. The sequence continues at coordinate 18,892 of VNJT01017808.1, read as the reverse complement.
GTTTAGTTTCGAATTAAGTGACTTGATGTAATTAACTTATTTTGTAACAGTTTAAATTAAGCTTTACCTCTTAATTTATAATATTTATATTATTATTATGAAATAACATTTAACGAGAAATTCTAATTACTTTTTTAACTATTTATATTTACTCACTTCATAAGGAAATTGTTAGGGCTTATATTATTTTATAATGAAGCTTAAAGGTATAAATATTCTTTGGACTAAAACACAATAGTATAATATTTACTTTTCTGATAATGCTTTTGAGATTTATTAATAAATTTAATTTGTAGTGTATTTAATTTGTAATATATTTCATTTAAAATTATATTTTCGCTTTGTTGACTCGACGTCAGGGCGTGTTTTTATTGAAATAAAACTAGTTTATAGTTGAAAATAAGAGCTAACAGGTGGCTTCGTCTTGCCTTCTCCTTCTTTTCTTTATATATTATATATTTATTTTATATTTTGTAATATATATATATATATTTATGAGATTTCATCTTAATATAATATTTTAATAACTTGGAAAGAACCTAATCTATGCCTCTTGAGTTTACCACAGGTCGTATGATTAATATTGATAGACTATTTTTTATTTTATTTATTTTATTGTGCAAATTTCTCTTATTCTAAATATAGTATTTTAAACACTTAAGAAAGAACAAAAAGTTCAAATAACTTATCCTTCTTTGAGTTACCTACAGGGCGTATGATTAATATTGATAGCTGCTTTTGTCTTACTGTTTTTAACCCACATTAAAAGGACTCTCCAACTGAGTGCTAATAATTTATTGAATTTCCGTAGAGAAGGTCCTATTTTGCCCTATAAAATCAGACTCACACAGCCAGAGGGACATTTAAATTAGCGTCCTAATTGAATTTGTCGCAGATACCAAGGATACAGCAGGGCACAGGCTCCTCTCTCGATATATATATGTATATACCTTCACTTATATTACCCAGTGTGCCATAAAAAGAGGAGTCACTGCTCTGCTCTGTTTTTTTTTTTGTTTTTTTGGCCAACAAATTGGGCCAAATTGAATCCGGCATTTTGTGCCGGCCGACTAAGTGAATGCACTTTGTTTGGCTTGGGAAAAACTGGAGCTAATTAGAGAGGAGGCCGGGAAAAAGCTTTTTGGCTTAAAATATTTAAAGGCAAGCAAAGAGAGCCTGAAGTCCTCGGGGCCAGAAGTAACTTGTAGCAACTTGTTAGCCAAGTTACCGTTCCTGGGAGTTGTGTCCTGTGTGTGTGTGTGTGTGTGTGTGTATCCTTTTCAGGGAAATGTGTGCCCGAGGTATTTGTCAACAGGCCAGCAAACAATTCATCACATCCATTGTCCAATTAGTGACAACAGAGAGTTGCAAATAAATTATACGCAATTATTTTTCTCCCCTCCCCCAGCACACACTTCCCTGAATATATATGTATATATATGTGAATTTGTACACACGCCCACGCACACACCAGGCAGGCGAAATCAATGGAAATGGTGAAAATCCTGGCGCAGCATTTGCGTAATTTTTCCCCCAGCACTGTCCGAAAGGTTTACACTCACTTGGCTTTTGGATAGACTTTCAGAGCGCGCCGTTCGAGTGCAGTTTTCTGTTTGCGTATTTTCACTTGTTTTTCTTGATTTTATTCTCGGTTGGATTTTATTTTTGCCAGACACTTTTCACAACATGGCGTCACGCCTACGCCACAAAGGAGCACCGCAGTGGGAGACGCTCGTCGCTTGGTTGGTTGGCCAGGAGCCACTGTGTACCCACCTCTCTGTTCGCAGCCAAAGCGGAGCCCAGAGTGTCGGCCAGTCTCTCGAGCTTCCGCGTTTTATACAGCACCCGCGAGGCCCGACAGGACACGACAGCAGGCGACAGGACTCGCGAGGCAAACGAAGAGAGCCTCGTGTGTGGGCGCTGGTAGGGGCGGAGGGCGGGACAGCGGCAGGAGGAGCTTTCAGCTGCAGTCAAACTCACTTCGGACAGAGGCCGTCGAGGAGAAGTTGAGGCACCGAAAGAAATAGGAGTCACCAGGAGGACATTTAATTTAAAATATTTTCAAATAAAACAAAAATAAATAAATAAAAAAAAATAAATAAATCAATAAAACAAAACAAATGTTTTTTATGTGTTCTACGGTATTTTCCCTACACTTAACACTGAATTGATGAAGAAGGAATTCCAGCACACACTTTACGCTTATAAGCTGTTTAGCTTTCAACTCTCACCAAAGAATACCCATTTGTACTTGCAGGTAGTTTAATTAGGAGTGCCAAAGCCTGACACTCTCCATCCAAGCAACCAAGTTGCCTACTACAAAATTTTATTATATTTAATAGTGTAGTTCTATGTACACCCAGTGAAGATGGGCCAAGTTATGCAATACATTGCAGGCCTCGTGGCCACCCTGGGTGCCTTCTGCTTGGGCACCGTGATCGGCTGGTCGGGACCCGTGATGGAATCGATCATGGACGGCAGGGCCTACAAATTCAAGCCGAGTTTGGTGGAGTGGGGCCTGGTCGGATCCCTGATGACGTTAGGTGGAGCCGCGGCCTGCATACCCGCGGGCATCCTCATAGACAGGATTGGCCGCAAGGTGACAATGCTGTTGATGGTGCTTCCGTTCCTGATTGGCTGGCTGCTCATCATCTTCGCCCAGCACGTGGCCATGCTGGTGGTGGGTCGCTTCCTTCTGGGCTTCTCTGGGGCATCCTACTGCGTGGCGGCGCCGATGTACAACACCGAGATTGCCCAGCTGTCGGCACGCGGCATCATGGGCTGCTTTTTCCAGCTGCAGGTCGTCGTGGGCATCCTGTACGCCTTTATAGTGGGCGCTTTTGTGAGCAGCTTGTTCTTCAGCATTGCCTGTGCCGTCTGTCCCGTGCTCTTTTTCCTGCTCTTTGTTTGGATGCCAGAGTCGCCGGTCTATCTGGCGCAAAAGGGTAAAACCGACCGAGCCGAAAAGTCGCTTCAGTTTCTGCGCGGCAAGAATGAGGATGTAAGCGGCGAACTGAAGGACATTTCCGCGGTCCAGCTGACGGAGAAGGAGAGCCTAGGGAAGCGGCTCTGCCGGAGGAATACCCTCAAGGGACTAGGCCTTTCGATCATGCTGATGTTCTTCCAGCAGTTCACCGGCATTAATGCGGTCATCTTCTATTCCACGTCCATCTTTGCCATGGCGAATACGAACCTGGAGCCGCGCTTCTCCACCATAGTGATTGGGGTGGTCCAGCTGCTGGCAATCTTTCCCTCGATCATCCTGATAGAGCGCGTGGGGCGTCGGATCCTGCTCTTAGTCTCCGCATTTCTGATGGGCATCAGTCTAATGGTCCTGTCCATCTATTTTGGCTTCCTTAAGAAAAACAACATTGGCTGGCTGGCCTTGGTATGCCTTTGCGTGTACATTATCGGATTTTCGGTGGGACTCGGACCCATAACCTGGCTGATGATCGGTGAGCTTTTTGGCGAGGATGTCAAGGCCCTTGCAGGTGCGACATCTAGCACTACCAACTGGTTGTTCGCCTTCATTGTGACCATGGTGTATCCGGTGCTAAACAAAGCCATCGGACCCGCTATCTGCTTCGGCATCTTCTTTATCATCGCTGTTTTAGCATTTTTCCTAATCCTAATTTTGATTCCGGAGACTAAGGGCAAGACCCTCGACGAGATCCAGGCCTACCTCGGCGAGAAAAAAGCGTAGCTTCCGCATGTGGGTATTTATATTTATTATATAAAACCTGCTTTTTTTTCTTATGTAATGTTGAATCGTATTTAGTAGGTTAATTATGAATTTATTAATTTATTAAATATGGTTGAACATAAACGTAAAATAACATTGTTGTGTTTCTTGGGGGGTATCTATCATTGTAGTTAAATTGAACAATTAATATATTTTACTTTTGTACCTTCTCAATAAATATTTATTTTGTAACAAAGCTTCTGGAAAAAACTATCCTATGAAGTGCCACCTGTTGGCTTTTTAAACTACCTGTGAGACTGTACTCTGCACTCAAGGACTCACCATTTCCAGACACTTCCAACTGAATCCCTGCAGCTTCACAAAGCCCAACTGCACTGCACCAAAGCCCGAAACGCACTGCAACTGAGCTAGGCTCCGAGCACCAAAATAAGTGCAGTTCTAGGTATGCAACCAGAGAGGCGACAGGAGATAAATATAACAGGTAATCCAGGTAAATGGGAAAAAGCTTACTGTGTCTGGCACTTCCCCTGCGACTTCGACTTCGACTTCGACTTCTGACTCCCCGGCCACTGCGCATGGCCAGAAACATGTGATACGAGGCTGGTGGAGCTGATAGCCATTATGTACACATGTTCTGCCATACACACACTGATACTGATTCCGGGAACGAACTGTTGCTCCTCTCCCATCAGAAGCTGAGCCTGCTGAGCCGGAGCCTGGTGCCTGTGCCCACCTGTTACTCCGCCCGCTCTGGCAAATACGGCCTGCAATTGCCATTCCGCCAATTACCTGCGCCCCCATCCTGGCCAACTGTTGTTACCTTTTCGTATTTGTCGCCACTTCTGCTGCTGCTGGGGTGGACGTAATTAAAAATCTGTTTCCGTTGAGACCTTACCTTGAACAGACTTGATTAATGCCTATTTTAATTGGTATTGAAAATGCTTATATTTACCTGTTTATTAATGATAAATATATTGTATTACATCTTGAAGTTGATGTTAAAAAGCTATTTTGCATCTACCTTTAGGTAGATAGATATTTAGTTAGCTTTTTACGACTGCTTTAATTATTTTAATTAACTTGGTTGGGCTTTATTCATTAGTAATTATATATCTACTTGTAAAGGTTCGAATTAAAACCCTTATTTTGATTAGGTTACCTTTCATAGACTTGATTTCTGCGTTTAATCAAAAGATAAAATGATTTTAATTATTATAATTAACTTGTTTGAGATTTGTTTACTTAATATTATAAATCTTCACGTTTAAATTAATGTTTAAGCCACTAATACTTTAAGAACGTTCGCACCCTATTTATTACAAATTAAAACATATATTTGTATTTAAAACATTTTAAGTAAGATTAAGGGGCTGAATTTAACATACAGTATTTTTATGTTTGTCTCTAATAAACCTTGTGGAAATTATTTTGAAATTTTAAAAATTAGAATTAAATTTAATATGTATTTAATTTTTTGTGTTTTCTCCATTAAAATGTATATTTACTTTCCAAAAGACAAAATTTCTATTTATAAACTCTAATTTCATATTACGTATACGCCATGTAAGCATATTTTTTAAGCAAAGCTAAGCTAAATATTTAAAATAAACGAGGCTGGAGTGCTAATTAATTTTAATTTAAAACTTGTATACATTTTTAGTCACCTAGATTGTAGTCACTTGTTTAAAATGTACAACACTGCGTATGAGTGATTTTACCTAAGAAACTTCGCATTCTGTTGACATGCAAAATAATATTATAATAATTTAACAAAGAAATTGTATGACATACTCCAAGATACCACCTTAATCCACAAAACACAAATTGGGGCACAACAACCAAAAAATGTGCATGCACATGCGTGATTTATTTATATACTGACCGACTGTACTTTCGGCCGCTGTCCATCTCGATTCCTGATGGCTGCAGCCATCGACTTGCGTCAATTCCTTTCCCCTTCTTCTTCTCAACGTCCCCAATTCTGGACTATGCTGGGTTGCCAGGTGACTATCTCAACAGAACGGGAACCTCCAGGGACGTTTGGCTGCTCCTGCTCATGCGGCTGCCATGGCTACAGGTTCGGTGCCCGGGACAGGCACAAAAAAGAGGGGGAGCACTGCACCTGGAATAACTCGGAGATGCATTCCCCTGTACTATTTATATTTCTTATTATTAAAAAAATATATAAATAATGAGAGCCATGAGCAGGAATTTCAATAAAAAAGCAGCAAAAAGCAGGTCATAGAAATAAAAAAGGCAACTAGGAATTTAATAAACATATTTCTGGGAAAACTCTTTGTTATGAATTTATGATTCAAACGGGAGAGCATGCATTTGTGTTTCCAGGAATAGTAGGCATTAAATTATATATATTTCCTAAAAAATATTTAGTTTTGGAAAATGTCAGAGGCCACGTTAATTCGGAGAATTAAATGTTTGATAATAATTTCTTAAGAATGCTGCTTTAGTACTTTTTCTCCCTTTGAATAAATAAATCATTTTCAATCTTAATATTTCACCTTTCCAACATTTACCCACTTTAACTTTCCTTAGAAATCCATTAAGTTATACTAGACTTTTATTCACTTTTTTCGTAGAAATATATATACAAAATAAATATGATTTTCATGCGATTTCTGCCTCTCCATAGCAGTGAGCGTGATTTCGATTGAGATTAGGTTATGAGTGTGACTAAGACTAGGGCACTACAAACTAATGGATCCACACGCTGGCGATGAATCGCATTCACTAAAGCTTAAACTGGCAACGGATCCACCTCCGTCTCTGGATTCTACACCTTGAAGATGCCAAAGTAGCTGCGGTTATTCGATTCCCGCAGAATGGCATTGCGATCGGTGTGGATGTCCTTGAGGTGGATTGTCTCATCCTTTTCGAGGTTTATGAGGCCACTGGTGTGGCAGGTGTGCACCTTCTGGGACATATTCGTGGGCACCGTGTTCAGGCACTGCAGGAAGGCCTTGTGTCCCTGGAAGACTATGAAGCCGTTCTGGTCGTGCGAGTTGTGGTAGCATATCTGGGCGTATACGTAATAGAGGCCTGGTTCGAGCACCTGGAGTACACCATCCTCGACCCGGAAGTGACCCTGCCAGGAGCTCTTGCTCTCCTCGGGCGCATTGCCAATGTACATGTCACCATTGTAGCCTAAGGGGTATTGGGGTTATTAATACCATTGATCTGAAGTATATATATTATGTATGTATGTTGTATATTATACTCACTTGGAGGCCAATGGTGCGGCTTCCTGCTACTCAGATGAAAGTGGGCGGCTGGCTTTGAGGCAACGTCATCGGATCTGGCTGAAATAAGAGATTCACCTGCAAGTTAACAGAGGTGCAAATGGAGAGGTTTTTTTTTCTTGGTTTTTTCTTCGTTTATTGCCAATTGTGGTTGAGACTACACACCTTTGCGGGGCAGAATGCGATGGCGACCCGATCGGGAGAGCGTTCTGCGTCGGTGGTGGAGGGTGGAACTGGAAATCAGGCAATACATTTAATTTAATTATAATAAGTAGTTTAATTTAAATTAATAGGTTTAGCAAGATATTTTATCAGGATTTTTTATTATTTAAATTTAAGCAATCAAAGCCTAAGCCATTTCAGAAAGAAGCTGAAATTAAATTAAATAGTACGAATAATACTATACATACTAAGAAATCATTTTTGATTATTATTAAAGGGGTTTTTTATATATTTATAGTTTTCATAAATATCGAATTTAACGTTTAAAATATTTGTATTATCGAAGAATAGCGCAAAATCATACTTTACAAACTTTGTTTTATATATTAATGTACATATCTCGAAAACGTAAAGTTTGATGTGGCAAATCGACAAATATTTATATTCAAAAACGTTGTATTTCGAAATCTATAATATAAAAAATGTCGCATTTAACATTAAAACATCTTTACTATTGAAAAATAAGCGAGCAGCATTATTGAATTTATGTTTTCCTTCATTCGATTATAGTTTTATGATGCCCTGATATTATGACCCAATTATCGCGCTCAATAATATATAATAAGTAGCATATCGATTTATATGCATATCAAATCTTACGTCAAATATTAATGTTTACCCTTCTTATTTTTTAAAAGTTTTGTAAATATTTTAATGCTGTTATTTTAAGATCCTCTTTCTGCGTATTTAATATTTATTTATTTCTGGCAGGTCTCTGACCATATGTTCACCTGAATGGCTGCCATTGATAATAATAATATTTGTTCCCATTATATTTACAAATCGCCTTAATGTTTAGACTCGATTCAATTCTCACCTCTGCTTGGTTACGGCCTCGTCGGGTGTCTTCTCGCCGGTGTGTGTGGTGTGATTTACCTGGACAGTCTGCTGCTCATTGCGAACATCGGCAATCGAGCGAGATTTCCTGGAATTATAATAAAATGTTTATAATTTATTACGTATTATATTATTTATTATTATTACCTCTCCTGCTTCTTCTTGCGATCATTATAGGAGGTAAAGTCATCAAAGACATTGTCATTGTTGGAGGCACTACTGGAATCTTCCCCCTCGGCCGCTGTTTCCTCGGTGGGATCAGAGGTAGGAGTGGTGGCAGCCGCTTCTTCCGTGGTCAGCTTGGAGTTTAACTTGTCTAGCATTTCGGTGTAGTCCTCGTATTCTGTGCCATCCTCCTCCATAAAGGAATAGTTCTCGTCGTCGTCGACATCGTCGGTGCCATCCTCATTTCCATCCTCATCCTCATCGTCAAGGGGACTCATGACATCGTCGTCGTCGTCGTCCTCGGTCATGTCGTCATCCGTGAGGTCTTCCTGCTTTTTGGGATAGTCGATGAACGCATTCTCGTACTGCAACGGAGATGATGAAGATGATGACGATGATGATTATGGGGAGTTAGCATTTGGGTCAGAACGAACACTTGGCCAAGTACGTGACTGCAGCAGCAGCAGTGGGGCAATCCTCCCGCGACTCATATTTTTGGACGCCGCAAAAAGCTGTTTCGTCATTGCCACTAATTGATGGCGCCTCGAAAAAAAACATAACACAACATACTATCCGCTATATCCACACATATATACCACATATATTTTGTATAAATAAAAGCAAAGCGTAGGAAAAACTATTCGGGGAATTGCGTGCACAGATGCCCGGCATTAAAAATATAAATAAATCTTAAAATGATCTCTGGCCATTAGGCCATTTTGATGAGATCAGATCAATCGTCACTTGTAGGTTATAGCGGCGAATCGCATTGCCTTGAACGGATATATATCGGCCGATAAACTCTTGTACATTTCCGTCTCTCCCATACGCCTTTCGAGATACTAGAAATTATTGTGGCTTTTGCCTTGTGTCACTTGGGGATTTGTATCTCATAAATTACTTGGACAGCTGGCGCCACATCCATACATTATCTTCTATATAGTTTAATTGAGTGTTTCCCTGGGGGACAGAGATATCATAATTAAAATAATCTATCACTATTCCGCAGGCAACAAAAACGATGAAAATTCTCTGAATTTTTTGTATGATTTTATTTTAGCAACTTATTTCTATAAATATGTGTGTCCCGCACACTATATTTACAAATATCTAGGCATTTTTTGTGGCTTCTGCGGAATTTTGCTTTAGAAAAATGGAACAAAAATGTTTTTTCAACTAAGTAGTTTCCCTTCAAAGTTTAAACATATTTTAGAAGATGCAGTTTTACGATTCTTTTATAATGCTTTATGCTATTAATAAATTCTTTAAAAATATGCTTAGTTAAACAGTTTTAATGCGAATTTTAAAGGATTTAAGAAACTCTAAGAAACATAAATAATTATCTAGTAAAATTTTGTTTTAAAAAACGGAAAACTAAGATTTTTCCTTGGAATTTCTTGTATGTATTATGTTTGCTTTTATTAAATTTGTGGATATTTGTTCGTTTTTTTGTAGTTTATTTTAAACACTTTAAGAAATTTTAAGAGAAATAAAAAAGTTTCCCGTAAATTTTAAAAAATGAAACAATTAAGTTTTTTTTTAAACTTCTTATCATATTTAAATTTTTAATAAATTCATTGAAATATGCTTGGTTAATCTGTCTTTAAATAGAATCTTAAACACTTTAAGAAATGCTAAGAAATATAAATAAATCTCTCGAAAATTTCGTTTTTAAAAAGGTAAAAAACAACGAATTTTCTTCAGAACTTCCTATCATATTTATTTCCTCAATAAATTAATTGAATATAGGCTTATTAGTTAATATTTTTAATACTTTAAAGATGATTGCTTAATTAAATCTGTCCAGATTATATCTCGAGAAATATTTACTACAATTCCATTTGATATACATTTAAATTTCCCATAACAATCATGTTCTTAATAAATTGCTCTAAAATATGCTAAATTAAACCATTTTATAGCTAATTCCAAACAGAATTACTATTTAAGAACCACCCCAAAGCACACCTCTAGTAAAAATACACGTTTTCGCCTCATAAAAAAGCCAAAGAACAATATTATTTCCGACTTGGTAAACAATTCGAGAGATGCTTATATTTGCCACAGACAAATGTTACAGACAGTACAAATATTGGTGCTTTTTCCGATTTACGGATGGATTACTCACCTCTTTCTGGAACTCATCGAACTCCTCCAGATAGTTGATGCCCAAACGCTGCTGGAGATTGTCGACTACTCGCTTCAGGCTCCTCAGCTCCCGGTTCAGATGCGTGACCCGCGTTGTCTGCCAGATCTGGGAAATAAACACAATTTAATTGTGTAAACCGATAGACACTTGGCTAATCATTAGCACTTGGGCAATTAATCTAATAAGACTCAATTAAACGTATTTAGTTGGTGCAAAATAATCACTTCATAAAACTAAAAAAAAACCCTCAATAGGCGCAAACTTTTGACACCCGTAAAAAGTTTATATAAAAATTAAGAGATAGGGCAAGAGGCGTGGAGAGAGAGATTCTTGGTGAAGAAATACACCGAGGCACAGACATCGCCGCTCTGCCACTCAGGCACATAATCTGCTTAATGGATCATTAACATTCGGGGCGAGTAGCGAGCAACGCGCCTTATATATACTATACGCACTTCTCATATTTCGACTGGCACCCGAAAAAACAGAAACAGCACAAGAATGGGCTCTGGCTTAAGCCGGAGACAAGAAACAAAAAGAAATATAAATAAAAAAACTTGTACTGAATTCTTGTATAAATTATGGACAGTACTCTGTGTGGTGGCAGCCCAGAAACTTGTTTCTGATTCAAGTAAACCACTTTCCATTAGGGCTTATCGGCCGATCTGTAGATCGATCGCAGCGCCTGCAGTTTGTCACTTTCACGGAGAGAGGCCCCTCATGATGAGGGTCACCGGCACTCCAAGCGAGGAGGTCACTTTTGATGGCATGTCACTATAGGGAAAATTAAATAAAGCAACTCAACAGAGATTTATTACGAAGAAGAAAAACGCCACCAAAAATGTACAAGTCAATTGTATGATTTCCGTTCACTTAAGACCAGACTCGGGAGCTCTAGCAGCTGTATCTTTAGCAATGCAAATCCCCCGACGATATTCTAGAGCAGTCACCAAAGCTATCAGCCAAGTAGAAGTCGTCGCCAAAGATTTATCGACTCTGTTGACTCTGGAAGCCATAATCTCCGCCCGTGGCAACTAAATCGGTTTCAACAATAACAAACAAAACGGAAAGTATCTTTATATATACATTTGCAAAGTGTATCTGCATCCGCTCTTTACGGATTAGCTGGGACCATTAGAAACCGATTTGGCCTAAAGACGTGTCGGTGATGACATCGCTTGATCAGACAGAAACCATAACCAAGACGACGCCGTCCCACGATCTAAATATAGTTTGATGCCAAAAATTATAGTTAAACGTATCTCGCGCTCTATCGGTCACGGATCATAAAATCTGTTTTCATTTCAATTTATGCATCTCGGGTATTTCGTTTTCAAATTTTGGCTGAATCAAACAAAAAAAAAGACTTCGCATCCTCCGGTGACAAGCGTGCCAGAGGTTAAATATTCATTTTTAGATTGCGATTTCGGGGGTGTCTCTATCTCTAGCTGTGTATGTTAAAGTCCAATTTGCATTTATATTTATTCGCCATTTATTCTGGCTACTGAAATAAACATTTCCGAAGATTCGGCGGGGCTGTGATTTGAGTCTTTGCAGAGTCTACAAGGCGGTTCAGGGCTAAATCTTTAAATGGTGGGTACAATCTTGTTTCTACAAAAAATAAAAAACAATATTCCTTGGCTGCTAGAGATGTGCCTAAAGATAACAAAGATAGTTAAACCTTTCTGGAAATCAGAATTAAGATCTGTTATATCACCGTTGAAACAATTAAAATTCCTGATGAAATCGTTACCAAGAACTAACTAAAACCTATCATATAAAGTCATAATCATAAATGCTCTACTTTGATGCCAATTTCAATTTTTAACAACATTTGCCAATAAGGCGATTCATTCATATCGCTATTCGGGGAAAACACCCAGCAATAACTGATATCCCCACACCTTTGGAATTTCAACAAATCATTGATCGCTAATACACGGCAAGAAATCATTATTAGTTAACTCTTAACTATTAAGTATTGGAATTTATGATTATAAATTGGAAAATAATATTGTAATATGATTATTAATTACAGTGAATCTTACTTATTCACTATTTATCTTATCTTTGGGTTCGAATATAGAACTTATCAAAGATGATATACCTCAATGAGTAATTAGTTTTGTTTGAGTTTTTGACAATCAGTATCATTAATTGGTCGTTCTTTGGGGGGTTTTTATACCAGGAACCCCAAGACCTCGACGATTTACAAACTAACATTGGAGTTAATCACAAGTCAAAAGTATACAGCAGACTGAGCTGTTGAGGAATATTCTATTAAATTTAGTCTGTCATCCTTAATAAAACCTAAAATATAAAAAAGTACAATCTTTAATAACTAATTTCAAGATTCTTATGTACATATTTGTACCTTAAAACAATACTTTACAGGAAGGTAAATATAAAGGAAAACGGCAGATAATTTATAAATAAATTACAAACTAATATTTAATTATCCTATTATTATAATCCATATTAAAGTATTTACAAAACCTCTAATTTTAGCAAAATAAGTAAACTTGTTGGGTTACCAGCCCCCCACATTATCTGCAACCTATTTGCCCAGACTAATCTCTGCGTGTTTGCTGGAGATAACTGTATATATAACTGCATATTTGTCTTGGTAATGGATATGCTGATCTCTGTTGATCTTGCAGCCTGGTTAAGAACTTACAGTTAGACCGAGGATTCCTGTAACAAGCACCAGAGCGATGACCGCCAAGACAATGGGGATCAGCTGGCGGGTGCGACGCTGAGCGGTTGCCGCATGGCCGGTTGACATGGCCGGAAAGCCATCGCCGGCACTTGTCGGCGTGATGAACGGCTTGAGGGTCTCGGCCGTCATAATTGCTGTAATGGCACTGTTCACGGTGGATCGGAGCAGCTATATCCGATTCACTATGCCCCACAGATGATCACGAAGCCGCCCACTCAAGGGCACTCGACAGCTGTTCGCTGAGTCGACGACGAGCTTTGTCACAGACACACTATATGTATGTTATGTACTTTATTATATATATGTATGTACTTTAGATTCACTGGAAAACACCCTCACTGACGACTGCTCGAGATAAGACGCGACGACATCTAGATAAAACCACTCGCGGCTGCTGCCCTTTGAGATGATGATATTCTTTATAGACGACAGACCGGACCGATTTTCTTTGTGTGTTTTTCCCTTCCACAATCGACAATTTGCACAAGAGCACTTGCTGCTCTCTGCTCCGGCGAGAACAAGTTTGGCGAGATACAATTATCTCGTTTTATCAGTAGTTCTTGTCTTCGATAAAAAATGAAAAACAGACAGCACACAGTCGCAGTATAAGGCGAACTAGCACTTATTTTTCTTATTTTTAGTAATTTGCCCGCTGGCAAAATACGATCTTGGTAGTTAAAAGCGACAACGGTTAACTTTACTTGGCACGCACGCACGCGCTTGTTCTTTTTCAATATTTTGGGTTTCTTCGCTTTTCACGTCCGTTCGCGTCGGCGATCCGATTTGAAATAATTCAAGCTGAAGAGTATACAACCAACTTGGCTGTGAGCGAGTGAGAGAGAGTTCGCTCTCAGCATCAGCCGTCTCCCTTCGGCGCATGGCGAGGATGCGGGGCAACTTAAGGGCGCCTGCGCCATTTACTTTGTGTAATTGTTTTTTTGGCAAGGCTCTCGCCCGCAGGGGGTGGTGGTGTGGCCGCTGTACAGTAGAACCTTCTACAGAGCGAATTTATATTTAGGAAATATTATTACCGAAAGTGGTCTTAATGCACTTTTTGATTTAGAATGCGTATGCGTATTGCGTATGCGCAATATTTATGGCTACTTTGGATTTTATATAAAAAAAAATATATATGAAAATGATTAATAAAAAAAATTATATAAAATAAAATGTATAATATTTTTTTAAACTATGCAGAAATATAAAAATGTAAGCAAAGTACAAATAATACGGGTGGTCTATAAGCATTTAACTTTTATGCATAACTTTAGTTGATTTTAAAGCCGATTTCAGTGGCACCTCTATTATAATTATTTAATTAAATATAAATGCAATAAATATTATGTAAGATTTTTTATATTGCAAATTGCACTTAGGCAATCCCAACTGTACTGCCATTGCTCTTGTCCATATGGCGATCGTAAGTAGGAAAGAGTGTTTGACTTTTTGCGCAGTGTTTGTCCGCAGTTTTTTTTTTTCCTTTGTCCGTCTGTTGTTTTGCTTGCTTAAAACCTCCCCCTATGGGGTATTAATAGGGGTTGGCTTGATTGCTTTTTGAAATCTGCACCCGGTCTTAGGGGTGCGCTTTTTTGGTGCGCCGCCTCTGTGACTCTGACATTGAACGGATCCCGGTTTTTCCGAGCCCGATCACCGCAACTAATTGAATTCTAAAGAAGCCTGGGGATGGGAGGAATCGCTGACATAAGCGCCAGATAAGCCGAATGAACTCTTAGCATTTCATTAAAATCGTATTTATTATTACTTAGTGTGCTCGTCGTCGGCTTATCGGCGCAACGTCTACGTACGGGTTCTAATTACTGCAGGGAAGCCATAAACCTAATGCTGATCCGATCCGATCCGCTACTGCCACCGTCGCGACACTCTGTCTGTATGTCCGAGAAACCCCTAACATTTGCCAGAGTAACAGAACCATTACCTTGCCCGAACAGAACTGATATTTCTATATCGTAAATCTGAACAAGATGCAAATGCCGGCGCTGGTCGGTTAATTAGTTTTGAATCGTCGGCGACTACAGGTAGCAGCCGCAGCAGGTAGACCGCCAAGATCAGCGGGAGAGCGGAGAGTGCCACGCTTCCGGTGTAGCATTAAGAGTTATTAATAGTATCTGATTTGTTTAGGTATTTAATTTTTTATACGACTATTCTATGATTAACCTAAAAAAGTGAAATTATTTGTGAAATGAACTTGTATTCAAAGAATATTAAACTAATTCCAAGAAATAAATGTATTAAATATGGTTCAAGAAAGAGAATAATTTTTTAGCCAAGATTTCGAGAGGATTCTACTTCGGATGAAGTACTTTCTTTTTTTTTGATAATAATATTAATTTAAAATAAAATCATAGAAGTCATCCAAAAATATAAAATCAATTTGGTTATTATTATATTTCAAATTATTTTTAATAGAAAAAGTAAGAAATCCGTAGAAGAGTACAAGACATGGTGATGAAAGCGATTCATCTCGTGATCAGTGCTGCTGTCTATCAAAGTCATCCCACTGTCAGCCGATCTAACAGACAGATGACTATATAAACTAGGTTAAACATCAATCTATTACAACAGTATCCCCAAAGACATCAAACATTAAGTTAATCGTGCTCCTAGCTCTTAATCCTAGCTTGGTAGACGAACGTGGTCCAAGTAAAGAGTATTTCCACGATCACCTTGGGCTGCGATCCACGCAACGAGGATGTAAATATTTATATAAGAACCCATTTAAGTTTATATCCTTTGGGTTAGTTAACTGGTGGGTAAGCTAAAAGACTCGACTCGAGGCTCGATTTAACCAACCGCCGCCAGAGCCGGGGCTATCTCAAGGCGCACTTTTCAAAGTCAATGCCAGGAAGGGGAGCAATTGACGTTGCTCAGACACAATATATATAATAATTTCCCCTCATATTTTTTTTGCGCCAGAGCTGCACAGCTGTGGAGCTTTGTTTGGGATCGCAGACGAGGCTCTGAAATGCGAGCCCAGAATGTCTTCCATATTGTGAATTCTTTATTTGCCAGCTCGTCGCTGGCAGTTTATCGCGCAATGATCGAAGAAATTTATTAGACAAGCGCCGCAACGATGCTTGAAATGAATTTCTGTGTATATATCTCCGGCCTCGGATCGGTTTACCCACAATCTGAATCGATTCGCACACTCACACCAGTCTCTATCTCGCTCGGGGGTAATGGAAATTCGTTCCGATAATTAATATACGACAAGCTATTATCTGTTTCAATAAAGTGTTTTCAGTGTGTTTATTTTCAGGGAACGCCAAATGGCAAAAGTGCCCGAAGATAGTGTTATCCACATTATCAATTGTATCACATTATCATTGTATCAACACACATTATCATTGTATCAATTGCCAAAATAAAACCACAAAACGCTAAAATCGTTATATATCTTTATTTATATTTGGGTAAAATTTGTTAATGGAATAAAAGGTCCACTAAGAAGTATAGGCAAAATAACAAAATTTGAATTGAAGTGGATACATTGTAAATATTTTAGTCTTATATATACCTAAACCAAAGTATTATTTCACATTCACAAATATTTACAAACTAAAATGAACTTTTTACAATATTACATGATTTTTCAACAATAAAAACCGTTACGAAATCATAATCAAAATGCACAGGCCACCCTGTTAAATTTAAATTTAAAAAAGGTTTGAGTCAACGCTAATCTACGCCCAAACGGTCACACTCGGTCGTTTTTGTGTCGGATATTTTTTCAAATATCGTATCGATGATATTTTTTTATCAAAATAAAGAATAATAATAAATAAAATATCACTTTAAAATATCAATATATTTGAAGAGAGAAAACGCGCAAACAGGGTTTCCCCGCAAGGAGAGTGAAAACGGCTGAAAAAACGAGAGAGCGCACAGTAGCGCATTAGATACTTTAGGGTCATAACTCTTGAACCAGTTGAGATATTGTCATAATTCTTTTTTTTATATTAAAGGTAATTTTAATACCTTTCGATTAAGTGGTCATACTATAAGTAGTAGATTTTATACTTCCAAATTAATGTTTTTTGAGGCAGTTTTCCCATTTTTTATTAAATTTCGAAAAATACTTTTCTTTTTTTTTCTCTCATAATGTTAATTTGGTGCATATTTAATTTTTTAAAAAACAAAAAAAAGACTAAATTTTAATGAAAAAAAAATTTTATTTTTCATGACCAAATTTTGGACCAATTTTCATCATTTATGCACTTTTTGTTCAAAATAATCATTCAATTTTACATCATTTAATATTGTTGAAGAATAATTAATCATTATGCATTCATTTCAAATCATTTAGTGTCCTTACAAAGTCAGGAATTGAAAAATAAGCCACCAATACAGGAAAAAATATATGCCCGCCATACAATTTCGTACTGCGCAGCGACTGCGCTCGTACCAGAATTTGCACTAAGTTAAAAGTATCTTTTGCTTGGGAAATTCGGGGTGGGACGTCGGGGGACCCGATCTTTTTTGAATATGATAAAGAACATATTCAAGAACAACACCTCCTACGCCAAACCCAAAATACACCAAAAAAAACATTTTTGACACTCCATCAAAGTTGAAAAACAGGTGAAAAATTAGTACTTCGGTAAAACAGGAATGACAGCACGTTCAAAAAACATTATAATCTTAATCTACCTTTGTTTTACCGAGATTTGATGACCCTTTCGATAGAGACCATAACCATGCCGGTCGGTTACATATTTTACCTAAAAGTCGATCAGAAAGTCAGAATTTGTCTAAAAAACGACATGCTTTTTTTGCAACCTAAATAAGGTTCAACTTTGAACACGTGTAACTTTTAAAATACTGAACAGATTTGAATAATTTTTTGGATTCAACCCTTTTGGGCTATTACCTGTCGAATGCAATAACATACAATAAAATTTTACGATCCGTTGTCATCAAAAAGTTGATTTTTGTATAGTATCTGTATCTTTTGCGCCATTGTGGAGCATTTGGAGCCGCAAAAAGAGGGAAAGTAAATTACGCTGAAAGAAAAAAATAATGGCCGACAGTTGCTTGCAGCTTATATTTCTTTAAATAATTTAAATGCAGTATTTTACACCAGATAATTAAAATTAATTAAATATTATTACGACCAAATTTATGACCTGTTCATAAATTTTGGCTTGAGTATGTCCGGCTTATGTATATTTTATAAGTTTGTTATCATATTAAAATAAGGAGTAGTACGGGGAAATAAGTAAAATGGCATAGCGGATATCTACTAAAACACGATAATAAGAAATCAACTTAAAACTGCTAAAACACTTCTGTCCAAGAACACTTGTATGGTTTATGGCAACAAGAAAAGGGAGAATTTTTCCAAAATACTAGTTATAAATTGGTCTAATTAGGATTAGGAAAAATTGATATTATTTATATCAAAGGCAAAAGGCAAAAAGTTGTTGACGAAGCCAACAACACGCGGTGTTCCCAAGCGGTCCCCCATCTAAGTACTAACCGCGCCCGACGCTGCTTAATTTCGGTGATCGGACGAGAACCGATGTATTCAGCGTGGTATGGTCGTTGGCGAAAGTCGAAGGTCTTAACTGGACCCTTGTTGCACATTTCGCCTCAGCTCCTCGAAGGCGATTTATTTGCATTTGCACCTTTGAGTTATCCCAGATACAGGGCGGCGGGTGGGGGTGTCCTTTCGCATTGGCATAATAATGATTTGCTTGCTCCTTAGCCGAAATATCAATTTCGAGCTTAGGGCAAGAACACTTGTATGGTTTATGGCAACAAGAAAAGGGAGAATTTTTCCAAAATACTAGTTATAAATTGGTCTAATTAGGATTAGGAAA
>VNJT01017802.1:0-10027 GCA_008042655.1 Drosophila burlai | reverse complement strand
AGCAACACAAGCACTCCAAGTGACGTTGCCACAGAGTCTAACGCAGCAGCACCCACCAACAGCAACAGCAACAGCAGCAGCAGCACCAGCAGCAGCAGCAATAGCAACAGCCAAGCAACAGCCACAGCCGCCGCTCCTGTTGCCAGCACGAGTCATGATGCCAAAGCCCAGCGAGACGCTGAACCAGCAACCGAAGCTGCTCCAGCAGCTGCTGGCTCCACTGCCGGGCCTTCCCTCACCAAGAAGCTACCCAAGCACAAGTGGCGTCCGCTGCCCATCGATCTGGCCAAGTCCAGTCGCCCAAAGCCGATTGGCGGCCGGCCAAATCGGCGGCTCAGCGATGATGGCTCCGACCAGCGCCGTCCGCCGCGCTCCTACCACGAGCGCCAGCCAGCAGCAGCAGGAGCAGCGGGAGCAGAGTCGCGGCAGCCAAACACTGGCCGGCATCCGTACGTCCCACGCTCAGCGACTGCTGCGTCCGAGCGCGTGGATTCCTGGCGTAGCAGCGGCAGCACCGCAGCCCTCGATGAGCAGCGCTCTGGAGCAGCGGGTGGTGCCGGGTCAGCAGCAGCGGGTACAGCGGCAGCCGCTGGATCAGCAGCGCGCGGGCCGCGTCGCTTCCGGACGCCGTATCGGGGCGGGCGGCAAGGCCGGGGCGGATTCGCCCGACAGGGACCAGGTCGTCCGACTCATCGCATACCACGCCATCTGCTAGCTTCGGGCGAGTATGCCAACTATCTGCCGGCGGACGCCGCCGGCGCCGACTCCTCGCAGTCGTCGTATGTGCTCATGGGCACCCACTACTTTGGCAATGTGCCCGCCGCCTACATCGAATTGGACGCCAACGGCGTCAAGGAGGCCATCAAGAAGCAAGTGTAAGTAGTGCAAATTTCAATTCTTTTTCCTAATGCCTTTCGCTGGATTGCTATGATAAATCGATGGAGAATTACTACTCAAAGAGAGAGAATTTGCAACTAAATAATTTCCAAATAACTTGAGATATATTTAAAGATTTGATTTATAAATTAAACTAAATAATTTAAACCCTTGAAAGCTCTGCAGCGAAAGGCATTTTATCGGTTGAACTGAGAACACTTTTGTTGACCCCCCACCCATATTTTTCCCACCGTAGTGAATACTATTTCAGCTCCGATAACCTCACCGGCGACTTCTTTTTGCGCCGCAAAATGGACCCCGAGGGCTATATCCCAGTGACCCTGATTGCCTCGTTCCATCGCGTTCTCGCTCTTACCACCGACGTGGCCTTGATCGTGAACGCCATCAAGGAATCGGATAAATTGGAGCTCTTCGAGGGCTACAAGGTGCGCACCAAGACGACACCAACCGTTTGGCCCATCAGCGATGTGCCGGACGCTCAGGAGGGGGACCCAAAGGATCTACAACTGGAGAAACAGCAGTCGGAGAAGCAGGAGGAGGAGGGTCAACAAGAGAAACTGGAGGAGCAGACTGAGGCGGCGGGATCGTCGCCGCCGCCCATTCTCACATCGGCGATGGCAACGAAGCCGCTGAGCAGCATTCCGCCGCCGCCGGTGCCGCGCAACTCGCAGAATCTGATGCCCAAGATGCTGCAGGAGAAGCAGCAGCAGCCGAGATCCTCCGCTCTTAACTCGGCGAATGCGATTAGTGCTTTGACCCAGCATGTGGAGGGTGGTGCCGCCGAGCTGGCTGGACACTTGAGTGGCCTGGCGGAGAGTGTGAAGCCCAAGTCATCGTCGACACCGGATAAAAGATCGGCTGCTGGCGGCGGCGGCAAGGGAGGAGCTGGGGCAGCAGTTGCTTTGGTGGCGGAGCCGGAGGGCATGTGGAAAGAGGTAAAGAGACGCTCCAAAACAAATGCTATCAAAGAAAACGCTACTAAATCAGCCAACAACAACAACAACAACACGTCAACACCACAACAACAACAACAACAGCCACCGCTTTCACAAACGCTCAACAATAACAATGATAATGTCAAAACGAACAACACCTCGTCCACGTCCACGTCCAAGTCCTCGTCCACGTCCAACGCCACATCCAACGCCTCATCATCCGCCACTGTGTGTGTAACCACGAATAATGCTTCCTCAGCCACCAAAGCAACCACAAAAACCACCAAAACCACCACTTCCACCGCCACCGCCACCGCCACCTCCACAAACAACAACATCAAATCTGGCAATGCTGCTTACTCCAATACCCACTCCAAATCCTCATCCAAAACAGCTGCTCCGCCATCCGCTCAGTGCCATGCCGAAAAGGAAGAACTAGACTTCCAGTTTGACGAGGAGCTAATGGACCCCCTGCCCCCTGGAACCGGACGTATCAACAACTTTACCGAGAACTTCTCCGACGACGATGAATCCGACTATGAGTTTGCCGACCGTGACATTAACAAGCTGCTGATTGTTGCCCAAGTGGGCCGAGCACCCAAACACGAGGGATATGACCGCACCGCTGACTTTACATCGCGCACCAAAATCACCCAGGATCTGGAGAACATCATCAACGATGGGCTGGTTAACTACGAGGAGGATCTGTGGACCACCACCAATGTGGAGCCCGATTACAAGACTGTCAAAGTGATTTCCCAGGCTGACTTTGAGAAATTGGCTGGTGGTCGCGTCAAATCGGCGGCGGTGCCACAACAGCAATTGGCACCCCCACCGCCGCCATTCAATGAGCACGATCTGCTGCTGGATGCCGATGAAACCCTTGTGGGTGACACTACCCTCAACTCGACGCTGAACTCCACACTCAAGTCTCGACGTGCCCGCTTTTATGCTGCACCAAATTCCCATTCGATCGATCCCCGCACACCCAGAAAGAGGAAACTCCGTCATACCGCCAATCCGCCGGTGGAGGCTCACGTCGGTTGGTTGCTCGACACCGTAGAGCATCGACCGCGCACAACCTCAATGGGATCGTCGGCGGGCACATCGCCCACTACCTCGTCATATGGATCCTTTGGCTCATCGGTGCCACAATCGCTGCCCATATTCCAGCATCCTTCCCATGCACTGCTCAAGGAGAACAACTTCACGCAGCAGGTGTATCACAAGTACCACTCCCGCTGCCTGAAGGAGCGCCGGCGCTTGGGCTACGGACAGTCGCAGGAGATGAATACGCTATACCGCTTCTGGTCGTTCTTCCTGCGCGAGAACTTCAACAAGAGCATGTACAACGAGTTCCGTACGCTGGCGCTGGAGGATGCCGGCAACGGATTCCGCTATGGCCTCGAGTGCCTCTTCCGGTTCTTCTCGTACGGTCTGGAGAAGAAGTTCAGGCCGAATGTCTATCAGGACTTCCAGGACGAGACTGTCGCTGATTATGAGACAGGTAAGAATATGAAATGAGCTCTTATATTTATAGATTTTAATTCACATTCATTCACATTCATTAGGACAACTGTACGGCCTCGAGAAGTTCTGGGCCTTCCTGAAGTACTACAAGAACGGCGAGAAGCTGGAGGTGCAGCCCAAGCTGGCGGAGTACTTGAAGAGTTTCAAGAACATTGAAGACTTCCGTGTGGTGGAGCCAGAGATCAACGAGATGTTGCAGGGAGTGGGCAGCCTGAATCCTGGTCGCCAACTCAACCGGCATCGCAGTGTGTCCGAGAGCGATGGCACGGCTGTGATTACCGCCGGCGGTCGTCGCCTCAACACCACCATCACCAACCGCAGCGACTATGTGGGAAGGCTGCTCCAGCAACAGCAGCAGCAGCAGCAGCAACAGCAACAGCAGCATCACCAGCAACACCAGCATCAGCAGGGTTATGGCGGTTACAATCAGCAGAACCGACGACGCACTGGCTCCTTCGGCAGCAGCACAGTGCGCATTCGCAGCGGTTCCCTGGGCAATAAGCCGCAGGTGGCGAATCGCAATCAGGGATCGCAGCACGAATTGCGACGCGGCGGCAGCAATACTGGCCTGGCGCCACACAAACGACAACAGCAGCAGCAGCAAAAGCCCAAGCCCGGCGTTGCTGGCTCACAAACAAACGCAGTCCGTGCCAGCACATCAGCAGCGGCGGCAACAACATCCACAGCAGCATCACCAGCAGCAGCCACATCTACAACAGCAGCGCAAGCGGTCACTGCATCGGGCTCATCATCGTCGCAGAAGTAATTACACGACAAATGCAGAGAGAGACAGTTTTTCGATGATTAGGCTTAGGTTTAAATCTACGACTTAGTTTTCAGGGGGCACTCGTATTTGCATTGCTCTCCACCACACACACACTCTTTTGTTTATTCATTCTTATTATTCTTATTATTCTTTTGTAGTATTCGAGTCAAGCGTAATGTGGGAACAGTCGTGTTAGCTTTTAGCATAATTAAGTACAATTTTTGAAATTTGTTTATTGCAATTTGCTTAGCGGCGCGTTGGTTTAGTAGTTACGATTTTTTTTTCTAATTGTTTGCATCTCGACAAAACAAAAAAAAAAAAACTACAGAAAACTATAAAAAAAAAAAATGGTTGCTTACAAAATGCTCAATGTTTGTTGTTAGCACACACACCACGACTCTCACACACAACACACAGCGGGGTCTGTCTGCTTTGTACCAGTGCCAACCAGCCATGATCTTGTTAACGAAACGAAAACGATTACCCTTATTTTTTTTCTGTTTTGTTTAATTACTATTTTAAAATTTTTTTTTTGGTTTACGAAACAAAAATCAAGGCAAAAGATTTTCCTACCAAGAGCAGCAGCGTTGATAGTTGACGTAATGCCATGAACTGTTGTACTATATACGATTAAAGATATAACCATAACGAATAACCCTATGCAAATACTACCTAACGAGAAATCTGAATAGAAATCAAAACGAAATTGATACGCAAACACGCAAAACACAAAACCAAATGATCTTAATGCAAATACATTTTGTAAATTACAAAGATGCAAATATACGTATATACGGAAAAATATATAGCGCAATGATGGCACAGTGAGACCACATATATAGATATATGATCACTAACTCGTATATTATTATTGTTTATTTTTGTGTCATCTCCGACCTAAGCGCAAATGTAAAATGTAAAGTGTTGTAAGAGAGGCAACGAGAACTTGTAGTCCTTAACCCACAATGGAGGCATGCGGGGCTCAAGTGCCAGCGAATTTTAGTTATTTAAGCATTTACCCACAAACAATCAAGCAAGAAGTCCAGCGCAGCCGCAAACGGATTAGGAATAGGAATAGCTTAACCCTTGCTCTAGCCCTTGCCCTTGCACTGTGCCCGCTGCTCTCACCCCAACGCCCAGTCTATATCGAAACACACACACACAGAACTTCGTACCCCGCCAAGCATTTAGAAGCATGTCAAAAACCATTTAGTTTTTACCCTTAGTTTTTGCACTTGTTACTTTTTAATTCGAGAAAACTACGATTACAACAAACGAAAACAAAAAAACCAAACAAAATCCATTGAAAAATATAACAAAAAAAAAAATTTAAAATCAAACAAAAAATTGTCAAGTCCAAAAAAAGTTTAAAACTTTATAAAAAAAAACAAGGCAAATCTTGCAAGCAAAAAAAAAAACACAATAAGAGATAATGAAATTTGTTTCGCATAGTGAATAAATCTAAATTTAAAACATGTGTGAGAAATCAAATGTAAGCTTAATACGGATAATAACTATATCTGAATATATATACCTACGCATATATATATAGAGAGACACAGCATCTGACTTTAAATAACTAAACTAAATAAGAGGCAGTTGGCAAACTCTCTCGCAGGAAGGTCCTTCAGCTCCTCAGCTCATCTACACAAATACGAGAAGTGCAAAAAACGTTTCATTAAATATTATTTCCTAATCATTAGATATTTGTAAATGTATATATTTCCCCGCTATCTATCTTTTTAAACTGTCGCCTTATCAATTTTACCCACACACACACACACAGCACAACACATTGGCCAGACGCTTCTGTAAGAGCTTAACGATCCTATCAATATTATACATTTTAAATATAATGCAAATCGCAGAAAGAGAGAGAGAGGTCAGGTCCAAGGACAATTCATTCGGCTGTTGCGTAATTATACATAGTTCTGCCACAACTATTTTGTTTTTTCACATGAAGTGTTGACCTTAGTTTATACACACCCACACACACCACACACACCACCCACTTGATCACAGACTTTGTATGTGTGACTTTAAGTTTGCAGCCTTTTATATGAATAATTTACGTTTAAATCTACGAATACGATACGTTACACACATAAACACTGAGAAAGAATACCTACGAAATGAACATAATGGAAACTCTATTTAAAGTAATTTTGTAAGCCACTTAAATATGGAAAATGCGAGAGGAAAACTAAGGAAAAAGAAACCACAAAAAAAAAACAAAACGAAAGAAATGATTATTGTGAAAAACGTGATAGTTTAAACCATAAAGAGTAATATTTACTACTATTATTATATTAATAATTAATTATACGATGCATATATGGATATGTACATGTATGTAAAACGGAAAACCACAAAAATTTCTAAACTAACGTAAACAAAAAAAGTAAAAAATTTTTTTAAAATTACCAACACAAAAAAATGTTAAAAACAATGAGTAGAAAAACTAAAACAAAAAAATGAATAAAAAAAAACTTGAAAAAACCAAAGTCAACCGAGTTGTCTGCCATTTGAGGGAAAGGGAAATCTGAGGGAATTTTTCCCTAGGGGTATTTTTTGTTTCCATAATTTTCCAGAAGGTGGCGCCAGCTGCAAGTGGATTTCCTGTGGGCCCAAAACTGCTGTTGCCTTTATTCAAGGAGCTTAATTATTGGGAGTTCGATAATTAATAATAAAAAGTTAATACAAATAAGAAAAGGTATGAAATTTAAAACAAGGAAATTCAGTGAAAAAGGGGCTTAGCAAAGAAACAAAGGGCGAAAAACAAAAGCGTGACCGGTACTCAATCGCTTGACCCCTTGAGTAATTAACCCTTTCAGGCGTGTGTGTGCCATTTGTCATCCAGCAACAAAGTGCAAGGGGAAACTACAAACATCTTCTCAGGCTGCTGCAGCTCCGAGGCTGAGCCCCATCCCGGACACATGTTGTTGGCTTTGGCGAGCATTGGGTGTCACAGATTAACGCCTCACTTGAATTATGGGCAGGCCGCCCTGCCAGAGCTCCACCACCAGAGGAAAACTACTCCACAAAATCCGGGGCGAACGCATGGAAAAATCATGTATAAAACACAAGAGTAGGAATACACACAGGTACACTATGAAAAAAACAGGTCATTTTATATTCACTTTAAGGGTAATGGGGATTAAAAAGCTAAAGAACATCTGCCACTTTTACTAAAACTATAGACAGAAATAATTTGGAACAAGGAGCTCCTAGTTATTGTAAATAATTATTAAATAGTACAAATTAATATACTATAATAGAAATATTTAAATTAATTCAGACATATTTATACCTTAAATTTGTTTATTTAAAACCCCAATTTTCTTATTTAAAATATAATTCCAAGCCGGGTTCCAAGTGTATCCGAAGTTATGGCTGAGTGGCTTTAAGTCGACAAAGGACAAGACGCAAAGGCACGCAAGGACCACCAGTAGAGGCCGAGGTCCTAGGACCTGGCACCTAGCCGCCGATAGCCTGCAGAGGCGTTTAAAAATTGAAAACCAATTTTGTAGCGATTTAAAGAGCGGAGCGGCCCGCCAGTTGGAGAGAGCCAAAGTTAAGCCAGATGGCGTGTGTATGGGTGTAATGGGTGTGAGTGTGGGTGCCGGCTGGTGGTGCTACTTTTCGCACCTCAAGCGCAAGTCCTGACCCCGACAGAGCTTAGATTGTGTTACCAATATTTATGGCTCAATGGGGACAGCGGGGAAGACCAAGGGCTTTCGGCTGGCGTGACCGCGACCAGGTCTAATCACATGTGACCCCTTCGAGGGGCGAAGGAGGAGCAGGAGCAGGAACAGCGACATTGGGGCCGAGATTGGGGCATTCACATCGAAGCTTAATTTAATGGGCGTTTAACGTGTGACTCGCCTTTGAACTTTGCCCGCACTTAGCTCACGCACATGCTTCCGGCGGGGAGTGGATCGGAGTCCCTGGAATGGGACACACACGTCAAAGCTGCAATTTATTGGCATTTCCTCTAATAATCAGCGACTGGTGGTGCTCGATTGGGCAGGAGCAAATTGCTTGCACGGTTTGACAAGACATTAATTGGGGTGCTTGAGCCGGGGAATCCACATCGAGTTTATTTTCCAGGGTGCAATGGTAACTCACTGGTAATTGCAATGGCGGAGTCGATAAGAAGCTTTCCTAAAGGTGAAGGGAAGCTAGAGTTAGAATTCCTGGTCACGACAGCTGAGCTCTTTTTAAACTTATAAAGTCCTAGAAATAGTTAGCTTTACCATTCAGTGCTACATACCTGCTATTCAATCACTTCTTTACTAGAATTATAAAATATATCCTGCTCCTGTCAATACTTCAACCCAAAGATACATTTTAACAACGAGGATTTGCCATCCTATCACCATGTTAAAATTCACCACGTGACGGCCCGGCAACCACAGGCAAAACAATTTGCACATTGGCTTAGCATTATTATTGCCCCGATCCATAAATATAATTTGGAACTTTCAACAAATTTTAATACCTAAATTTTCGCTTTGGTGCGCCGCCTAATTAGTTGAACCTGGAAAATTCCGGATTCCGGATTCCGCGGAACCTCTGTCAAAATTGTATCACCGCAAAGCAGTGGCCCACAGAAATGGCCACCGGAACCCAAAGCAAAATATTCGGTGACCCCTTGGGAGATGCAAAAAGAGTGATTCCAATATTCGAAATAATTAAATAAAATATTTCATAAAATGGTTTCCGGTTGCACCGCTTTGGCGCGTCCCCAGCTACTATCGGAAAACTAATTATATTTTTGGGGTCTTCCATGCCTGTGGATTGCAGCCCGGGTAAATATCGGGATGTATAGAAATTGGCAATAAATTTCCACACTTTTCCTATGTCAGTGCATCCTTTGAGCTCAATGAAATTCGAGCATGCACGAATTGGCCCTAAATGAATGTTTCCGGGGACAAAGTTCGTCAGCCATGCGGAATATGTACATATTTATGCAATACCATACATGTGGCATATCAATATCTTGGGCCCTAAATTGCATTTTATCCAACATTTGACTTCAGGATATATTGGTTCGAATTTTTAGATTTTACTATCAAGATTTCGAATTTCATAACAAAAGGATAAATGTCATAAAAAATATATTAAAAAATAAAGAGACGAAATGTTTTTTTTC
The DNA here is from genome assembly GCA_008042655.1 of Drosophila burlai. Classification (NCBI taxonomy): domain Eukaryota; kingdom Metazoa; phylum Arthropoda; class Insecta; order Diptera; family Drosophilidae; genus Drosophila; species Drosophila burlai. The sequence continues at coordinate 744 of VNJT01017802.1, read as the reverse complement.
AGAATATCCATTTTTTGGTGGACTTAAAGACCTTTCGATTCTTTTTCAAATATTTTACACCCACTTATATGTTTCTCATGCCCACAATTAGGCCAAGTTAGACCGTTGCACACTGGTTTTTTATGGAATCGCCAGAAAGTCAAAAAAAAATGCCGGAATGCAATTCCATTAATTCCAACTCGGCTCCTCTCTGTTTTGGTCTACTCAAACTATTTGCATGGCCATTATGTGTGGCCCACGCACTTGCGAGAGCCCTAATGGGCAGGGCTTACACAGCAATTACATTTCATTTGAAATGCACTGCCCAAGAGCCCTTATTCCGCCGCCAGATGACCAGGACTTGACAAATTGTCAAGGGTTGAAGGAGAAAGCCAAGAGGGGAGGCGAAATTAAATTAATGATATGAATTTCTTATTTAAGGACATTAACGCCAGGTCTGCTCTTTTTGTAGACCATATTGAGGTTCACAATGGACCAAAAGCTGATACAACTTTATCTTAAAGATATTCGAATCAACAATCCAATCAAAGAATGAAGCTACGAATTTTATACGAATTTTATAATGTTATTTACACTTTTTGAAGACGAAGCCAACTTTTACCAGAATATTATCCTTTAGTTCTCCATAAGCCTAAAAAAATATATATTTAATTTCTAGCCTTGGGTTTTCATACCTTAAACCTATTTATAAATATGTATAAAAAACATGTCCAATATTTATTTAATTGACAACACAGCATCACA
>VNJT01017797.1:0-49279 GCA_008042655.1 Drosophila burlai | reverse complement strand
TCCACACCAAATGGGAAAGCATGTGTTTGAGGATACTGAGGAGACTGATGATAATTTAGATAACTTTACTGGCCTGTCTACGGGCCAAAGCAGCATTCTGTACGACTCTCAGCGTAGAAGTCGAGGGATTAGAAACCAGGAGAGCAAACCAACAACGGATGCCTTGAAAACCAAGCCTGGTTTACTGAAAAGTAAGTCTAATTTCGAATTTTCTAATTAATATTGAATAAGTAATATAATTTCGACGCTTTTCAGGGGAAAGCTTGCGTACTGTCATGTTCAAGCGTCAAAATATAGCCGAGAGCAGAAGGCTATACAACTCGATCTGTAACCAATCGGCAGATCTTGAAATCACAGGTACTTACGAATACAAATTTAATTTCTAGGCAATAAATAAATATATTCATTCATTATTTTTTTACAGATATCCTCGACCAACTTACGGGCATGTCCAATGGCTATTTTGAATGCTGAAACCTTATAGTTTAACACTAACTTTTATATAATTAAGATATGCAGTTGTAGGATTCAAAATTAACGTTCATCCCTGATGTCTGAATGTCATAGGTCAGGAGGCACATGACATACATACCCACTTCTATGTATGGTTTGAAAGGTGGTTGAAAGAGTTTTCTCTGTCCGAAACAGTTTCGACTGTTGTAAAAGTATAGAAATAAGGTCAATAAAAATACTTAGTATCAAGTACCCTCGAAGTACATCCTTGACATTTGCGGGATATGTGAAGCTGTGTGGAATTAATCGCCATCGATTTTCCGCGTAAAAACACACACAAACAGGACTCGGACTCTTTGGCAGTCAACAGATACACACGGTAAACGGGCAATGAAAGCGGAAACAGGGGATAACGAAACCGAGCCATTGTCCTCGTCGTTGTTAACTCCCAAAAAGGGGAATCCCAGAGATAAGGCGACCAACAACAACCACCATGTGGTTCCCTTAGGCATCCTCGTCGTTCTCTGCACTGCGTATCTCATGGCGGCCGGGGTGCAGCGCAACTACAGGTACTACATCAGGCCGGGCGTGGCTGCCTTTGACCTTCCTCCGGCGGCCTCCCATCCTTCCGAGGCTACAGATGACACTACAGATGAGGAGGTGGAAGCCTCCTGCCAGCAAATGGACATATTTGAGAGAGATTCCGCACGGAAACCCTCCACGGTGAACCCTATTTCAAAAAGACCTCAAGGAAAGGGTATCAAGCGAATCAAGAGTGGAGGAGGACCAGGCAACAGATTGGTGGTCAGTAAGCAGCCCCGACTGACCAGCGCAGGACGAAAGAAGGAGGCTGCTGCTGTGGCCAAGAAGAGCAACACGGCAGAGCCTATCATCTATCTGTTTGCCCTGGTCTTTATCTATCTGCTCCTTAAGGCTGCCTCCGACATCAATCAGCACTACAAATCGGTAAGAGTGTTGGCCTTATCTCCTCTGTATTTTGAGATTCGTAACTATTGCTACTCCGACAGCAGAATAAAGGGGACAAGCGACTGCGCCGCTGCTCGTTGCAATCCTATGCCCAAGTCCACAAGCAAGATCGCCGCTCATCCAAAGGTATTTCACCAAAAACTTTGCCAAAATTCTAAGTCGCTGACGACTTGACTTGAATGTGTGTTACCGAGGGATCAAGAGTTATCAATTGTTATCCTAGAAATATCTATAAATGTATCTATTAACTGTGTACTGAGGACGAAACCTTCTGTATTTGTAAAGCGCACTCACTGTCCACTCTTGAACGAGAGCCAATGTTTCTGACGTTTGTTTTGGAAGACTTGTACTATGTATTATGTACCTTTTAAACTATATAATCTCTATACATCTATCCTAACTACCGCACTCTTTTTCGGGTTTACTTACTATTACTTATTATATGTGTGTCTTTTTTTTGAATGACCCAAACACTGTTTACCTCCCCTTCACCTCTTTGTGAAACTGTACTGAATGTCAGGTTGTATATACTCAAAATTAACTCTAAATTAATTAATTAATCTGTCCTGTATGTGTGTAATGTAAGCGTAAAATAAATCAATTACTACTGTGCTTTCCTGTGATCGAAACTTACGTAGTAGCTGTGTTGGCTTGCGTTTTAATTACTTCCGTTTTGAATGGGCTTCTTCTCCTGCAATCTACTGTCTACTGATCTACATATCATCTTCCCCTACTCCCTCCTCTGTGCATGCCCAAAGTCCCCCTCGAGGAGTCGCCCATCTTCCGGCGCAGACATATACTGGCCGAAGTGCGGTCCGTGTCGGTGGATCGATACAAGTACACCAACTTAAATGAGGACTACCACCAGCATCATCACAGGGTCGTCGCCTCTCCCTTGGCTAGCAGACCGAGCATCCACTACCATCACCACCACCAGCAGCAGCTTCCATTTAGGCCAAGTCCAGGTGACGACGCTCGCGATTTGGTAAAACAAAAAGCCCCACAAACTATGTACTTTCACCCTTAGAGCCACGCATGAATCGCCGCTCCTCGGTGCCCATCAGCATCAACTATCAGACCGTTCACGTTTCAAGTCCACCTCCACCCGAGTTGGCCAGACGCGGTTCGGTGATAAGTCTCACGGATGCCATGACAAGTGCAACTATTGTGGATCCAAAGCGTCGCGTTCGCATGATTAATCGCCATTAGAAACAAAGAGAGAGGAGAGAGCCTTGAAGGCGAAGTACTAACACAAGAGTCCAGAGAACCCATCGAAACTGCAAAGAGACTTAACCCACACACAATAATTTTAAATAGCACAACACACACTCTGTAGTTCATCTTAATGCGTTCTCTCTTTTAATCAGTTAATTAATCAGTTATATATTCAAGTGGTTTTATATAAAAGAAACGTACAAAAGAATACTCTAAGGAGAGCGGGGGCCCCATCCTAATGTACATTATTCTACTTACAGCAAGACTACAAACAATCTTAGGCTAGCGTAGTGTTTAGTTTGGAATTCAGTACCTATGATGTTGCCATATTAACTACGAACTAACTACGATCTTGTGATGCTCATTACAATGACAATTACATACAGTTTGCATATCTGTATATCTGAAAGGTCGAAGCGGATGAAGGGAAGGAAGCTTAAACTTAAATTGAATTTCAGGGGGGTAGTTGGAGGGGCAGAGAGATAGAGTAATCCCCGGCAGAGGCACAACGTATATTCTACAGGGATCTTCATCGAATTTTGCGCTACGTTTCTCCTAGTTTCCATTAAATATTAAAATAAATTACGTATTTTAATTGCATGTTGTGGTTGTGATTGGAAATTCTGGCTGGATTCTGACTGGGATTCAGCTGAGCTCGTTGCCCTCGTAGAGGCTCTCGCAGCTCTCCAGCAGCCGCAGCACCGGCGATATATCGTAGGGGTAGAGTTGGCGCGACACCAGGCGGGATATCTGCAGGCGCAGCCGGATGAGCACGCCCATCGCCTCGTCCAGCATGGCGCTGCCCATGCCAAAGCTGTGGCAGCTGTGCACAAACATCGTCCAGTTCATGCGAATGTATTTGAGCAGGCGCAGCAGGTAGAGCAGAAAGCAGGTCTCGTTGCTCACCAGCAGGTCCAGCAGCAGGTCCGAGCTGTTCGACGTCATCTTGAGGAACTCCAAGAAGGTGTAAACGGGATTCAGCATGGACACCAGCTCGGGAAAGGCATTGTTGCGGAACGAGATGCCCGACGTTACGTCCAGCGTGCAGACCATGGCCTCGATCAAATGATCGTCCTGATCGTCAAAGAGATGGATCAGGATCTTGCTGAAGTGGCACTCCGGATGGAACTCGAGTGTCTGCTTGATGAACGTCTCCAGCTTGCTCAGCACATCCCGTATCGAGCGCTCAATGAGCATCATGTCCTGGAAGGCGTCATAGTCGCTCGAGTCGATGGACGAGTCGGACGAATCGCTGCGTATCTCCTTCACAGTGACAGCTATCGACTTGAGCACCAGCAGCACCATCTTCTGCAGCAGCGTTTTATCCATTTCGATGAGGTCCAGTGGTCCAGCTCCTCCTCCACCTCCACCCTCTCCTCCAGCAGCCGCCGCTTGGCATAGGGTTTGGATTGTGCCATTGCCATAGACCAGCGGCCTGCCATTGTACCCGATCAGACTCACCATGTTGTCGGGCTGGCGGCGCGGCAACGACTCGAGGATGCGGAAGCCCCGCACATGGCATACGATTTGGTGGGCCAGCTTGCAGGTCTCCTCGGGCAGCATGTCCTGCAGCGCCAGCGTGGAGCCATAGCACAGGGCCTCGTTGAAGAGGCACAGCATCTGCTTGTACACGGTGCAGGAGAGATTGTGGTTGAGCAGCAGCTCGAACTTGTCCAGCTGGGCGTAGTAGGGTCTCGTCTCGTCGATGGAGAGGTTGGCTTTCACCGAAATGATGTTCTCCCACAGCTGCAGGAAGTTGAGGACGCAGTGCTCGGCCGCATCCTGGTGCGCCGGTGCCATCAGCTCCGACATGTTCTTCACCAGCGTCGGCCACTTGTGCTCCAGCTTCTGGATGGTAATGCACTTCAGGTGCGTCGTGTCGAAGCTCTCCGAGTCGGTGAGCGTGACCACATGGCAGCCATTGGGCATGGATGTGGCCTGATTAGTCGTCGGGTGCGACTCGTAGGAAACGTTCATCTCGTCGCCAAAGTGTCGCCGGTGCCTGTCTGCCCGACTGGCCAAGTCCGGTGACTCCCGCTCCGGTGACTCATGCTCGCCGCCCTCTGCATCCTCCCGGAATTGCAGAGCAAAGTAGTTGGTGGCCAGCGGCTGCTCCTGCACGGGAAAGTGCATATAGCTCACGGAGGCATCCGTCGGCAGCGGGACAACGGACGAGGCAGCCGCCGCCGTCGCGGCATTCGCCGCCGCCATCCAGTCATCGTCCAGCGGATGGATCTCCATGTCCTTCCACTCGACGATGCGCTTAATGATGTCCAGACTGAAGTGGATCTTTTGCACGGCCGCCTGGTCGAGCTGCTCGAAATTAAACAGCTGGTCGACGATCTTCTGGAGCCACTCGTCGTTCAGCTCCTGCTTGGCAATCACCAGGAATGCGGCGAGCACGCGTCCCGCCAGAAATTGCACGTACGAGTTCTCGTAACCGGCCAGCACAATGATCTCGTCAATGAGCTTGTGGTCGTTGCGGATGAGAGCGTCGCAGACGTCCATTATCCGCGTGCAGATGAAGCCCTTGGCGTTCTGCTTCAGGTAGATGTCGAACAGCAGCTGCAGGTTGGAGAGGAACTGCAGCAGCTTGTTGGTGGGCCACTCGCGGAGGTAGGCGATCCGCTTCTGGCCGTTTGTGTCCTGTGAGTAGTGCGACTGGAATGGCTTGCGCAGCGTTCGCTCTGAAACCCCGCACAGGCACTGCCGCGTCAACGACTGCTCGAACTCCAGCATGTCGTCAACAATCGCCGCCGTCGCAGCCGAAAGACAGCTGCTGCTGCTCCGACTGCTGTTCATGTGGCTACTATTGCTGGTTGTGGGGCTGGCGGTGGTGCTGCTGCTGATGGTCAGCAGATCTGGCAATTTGGCGGCTCTGTCCACCTCATCCTTGGCGGACTCCGGGTCGGGGGTATGCGTGTGCTGGGACGCATCCCCGTTTTGTGGCAAGATGTTGTGCACCAGACCGGCCACGCCCAGCAACTGGGCGTAGGAGGCCGCTCGCGAGCTGCACGGCGTGGTGGTGGGCGAGTTGTTTGTGCTGCTGGGCGTGGACAGCGAGTGCGTGGAGGACGAGGAGAGCGACGAACAGAGGTGGCTGTTGCTATTGGCGTCCAGGGCCGCCTCCCGCCGTCCGTCCAGGATGTCCGGCGGGGGCGGGGGCAGTGCCTTGGAGCCCACCTTGATCTGCTTCTCGATCTTCTGCCGCTTCGTCTGCGGCTGCTCGTTGTGCGTACCGGCGGCCGAGGTGGCCACCGTGGAGCAGGGGCAGACGTCAACATTGCCGCTGCCGCCAGACGCTCCGCTGCCAGGGCCGCCCGTTCCGGCTCCAGATCCAGCTCCGGATGTGGTGTCCATGCTCGGTGACGTACCCGACGTCCTTGGAATAGCTCGTGACCACTTCCCCACTCAGCTGCAAGCGAAAAACCCGTGTGAGCAGCGCGATCTAGGCGGCGGCACGCAGCCACATACCAACGAAACGAAGCGAACGAATGCCCAAGCCAAAAGCAGGCAGCAGCAACAGCTTCCGTGCTACGCGCACACAAGGTTACGTGTGCAGACTGGCTTCTCCTGGCTTCTCGCGGGGCGCTTCTCTGACTCGGCCGCTTGGCTGTTGAGTGCTGGGGCGGATGCTGGTGCTCTACCAGCCCCCAGGCGCATTTACTGGTGCTCCGGACATTTTAAACGATCACGATTCGGTTTTCACACACTTGTTGCTTGTTGCACTGCCCAGCGACATGTCAATGTTTGTATTAGTTTCTCCACTCGCGAAGCGACTTTTCTTCAGCTCTCGCAGCGCGTTTCGACTGGCAATCTCTACTATAGAACTCGGGGGCCTCTGATTGTTGTTTGAGAGCTGCTTTTATTTTGGTTTTATTATAGTTTGTTGGAAAAAACAACTGCCTTTTTCTAATTAAGATGGCGACGCGCACTATATATTGTAGCGAGTTCCAGCCGCCTGGCAACTCTGCTCAGTCGTGTCGATATATCGATAAATTCTGGTTCCACATGAATCGATTAATTAATGAATTAACTGCGCGACTACCCTAAACATACAGGGCTGCCATTTCAGTGAAGTCTTGGCGCTGCGGTTTTAAAATGATCAATGGAGCAATGGCTATTAAAACAACACTATGTTTATTTCTATAAAAGACAAGATTACATAATGTCTTTTACTTAGGGTGTTATTTTTAACAGCTGTTTTTCTAACGTGCAGTCTATTTCATTGAATAAATATTCACAGCGCTACCATATCGGTTCAAAAAATGCGCGCCGGCTACTAGTTTTCTTCAGAAATAACATTTTTCAGGCCGTTTCTCGAACTGAAGGGTTTATCTAGGAATACAAATAATTTGATTTATATTTCCTTTATCTAGTACAGCAAGTACTCAAAAAGCCAGATGTAATGTACAAAACAAAACAAAAGCTCGGCCGACGTGGCAACCTAGTACTCGGTTGTTATTCATTTGACATTGAAGTTCATCAATTCCAGAAAAAAAGACGTTGGAAAATCGCAGTGCGCGAAAGAAGTTCAGAAAGTTAGGGAACACCGTTCGTTATAAGTTAAGACAACACTTCAAATACATTACTTTACATCAAGCAAAACGGCGAAGTTGTGCCTTAGCGCTCTGCAGATTTGCCGGAGCCAGATAAAACAGCAGCTAGTATTCAGCTTTGAGCGGCGGCCGGGATCCACGACCGTATTTAAGTGAAGTGTCGCGAGTGGCAATAGCAGTCCACCTGTGCTCTCTTTTCCGTTCGCTTCGTTCGACACTCGACTTAACGAGACCTATTCCGCCCACACACCACACTTCCTTCTACTCAACAAAGGAACATGGCCGGCGTACTGCCTCCGCTGACCCAGGAGCCCACCTTCCAGAAGTTGCAGGAGTTCTTTGATAGCCAAGGCAAGGACCTGAACATCAAAGATCTGTTCGTGAAGGACCCCAAGCGGTTCTCCAAATACAGGTGGGTTTTTGGCTTTCTTAGATTACGAAATAGGGGGTTTTTTTGTAAGTTACGTGGGTATACCTACCAGAGCGCGCATATCCACACGCACTCAAGTTTTGGGGGTATGTAGATATGTGTCGTCTGCTCGTTTATGTATCCGCCATCAGTTATTCATTGAGCTCCGCACACTCCCGCCTGCTTTCTGCCTGACTTTCACCAAGGGGGCTCGAGTGTCGCCAGCCGATTTGTCCTTGCGTAAGGTCACAGTAACGAGTAACGACCTTAGCCGATAGCCGTCTTCGCACTTGATCCGAGGTCAAATGATTGTTATTCGCACTTGTTTATCAGCCTGCGCCTGCACACTCAAAACGATGGGGAGATACTGCTGGACTACTCGAAGAACCGCATAAATGACGAGGTCTGGGACCTGCTCCTTGCCCTGGCGAAAGTGCGACGCGTGGACGCCGCCCGCGACGCCATGTTCGCTGGCCAGCACATCAACATTACGGAGAACCGCGCTGTCCTGCACACGGCGTTGCGCAATCGCGGCCCGGATTCGGTGCTCGTTGACGACAAGGATGTGATGCCGGAGGTGCGCGCCGAGCTGGCCCACATGAAGGAGTTCACCAACAAGGTCATCTCCGGCGTGTGGCGCGGCTGCACCGGCAAACAGATCACCGACGTTGTCAACATCGGCATCGGTGGCTCCGATCTGGGTCCCCTGATGGTCACCGAGGCGCTGAAGCCCTACGGCAAGGGCCTGCACTCGCACTTCGTGTCCAACATCGACGGCACCCATCTGGCCGAGGTGCTGAAGAAGGTCAACTACGAGACCACCTTGTTCATTGTGGCCTCGAAGACGTTCACCACCCAGGAGACCATCACGAACGCCACGTCGGCTAAGAGCTGGCTCCTGGACTTGGCCAAGGAGGTGAGTCAATGAATATTTGCATTAAAAATGGATCACATTAATTGATTAATTAACCACCAGCCTGAGTCCGTTGCCAAGCATTTCGTGGCTTTGTCGACCAACAAGGAGAAGGTCACCGAGTTTGGCATTGACAGCGCCAACATGTTCGGCTTCTGGGACTGGGTGGGCGGACGTTACTCCCTGTGGTCCGCCATTGGGCTGTCCATCTGCCTGTCCATTGGCTTCGAGAACTTTGAGCAGCTGCTGGACGGCGCCCATTATATGGATAACCATTTCAGGTCGACGCCGTTTGAGAAGAATGTAAGTCAATGCTCCTCCGGCTGCAAGAAATTCTTGATTCTTATCGATTCTCAACCACCGACTAGGCACCTGTTATATTGGCATTGCTTGGCGTTTGGTACTCCAACTTCTTCAAAGCGGAAACGCACGCCCTGCTGCCCTACGACCAGTACTTGCACCGCTTCGCTGCCTATTTCCAGCAGGGCGACATGGAGAGCAACGGCAAGTTCGTGAGCAAGGCGGGCAAGGCGGTCAAGTACAGCACAGGCCCCATTGTGTGGGGCGAGCCGGGCACCAATGGCCAGCACGCCTTCTATCAGCTCATCCACCAGGGCACCCGCCTCATCCCCTGCGATTTCATTGCCCCCGCTCAGACGCACAATCCCATTGCCGGCGGCAAGCACCACAAGATTCTACTCTCGAATTTCCTGGCCCAAACGGAGGCCCTCATGGCTGGCAAGAGCGTCGACGAGGCTCGGGCCGAGCTCACCAAGGCCGGACTGTGCGGCAACGAGCTGGAGAATCTGCTGCCCCACAAGGTGTTCGTTGGCAACCGGCCGACAAACTCGATTGTGGTCAAAAAGGTCTCGCCCTTCACACTGGGCGCATTGATTGGTATGTCTCGCGATTGCTGCTGTCAGCGAACATTTAATTAATTTCAATTTCAATTCAATTCATTTGCAGCGCTCTACGAGCACAAGATCTTCGTGCAGGGCATCATCTGGGACATCAACTCGTTCGACCAGTGGGGCGTTGAGCTGGGCAAGCAGCTGGCCAAGGCCATCGAGCCGGAGCTGGACCACTGCAACGAGGTCTCCTCGCACGACAGTTCCACAAACGGCTTAATTAACTTCATCAAGGCCAATTGGAAATAATTTCCGGGCTTCGGCTTTTTGTTGCAAATTAAAATGAAAAATGAAAAAATGTTCACACAAAATGCTCGTAATTGTTAGTAGTTATTGAGAGGAGGAGCCGCTGCTTATGTATACCCGTAATCTACTCTTCTGTATTTATGAATCGGAATCGGAATCGTTTATGTTTGCTTGCGCGTATCGCCATTAAATCTCATGTCGGAATTAGGCCAACCAATTGGCTCCCTCTTAATATTCGTTGTTTGCACGTAGTTTCAACAACCACAAATAAAAATTTCTGGAATTCGGTGTAGAAAACTGTGTTTGGAAAATCAACACTCGTTTCATTTCATTTTCTTTTTTGGGAACAGAGAAGGAATTGCATGGAAATAGGAGCTAGGAGCAGTCTAATCACCCATTGATACATCCGAGTCGGAAGATTCTGTGTTTACGTTAACATCGTCGGTGGCCAGATCATCGTCTGCCTCCAAGTCATCGTCTGAAATACTTGACTTGACTTCCTGCTGGTTCTCCTCCAAGTCGCTCCAGTTGTTCTCTTCCTCCAAGTCTTCGGCGGGTTCCTCTGCAAGTAGACGACGAGGGTTCGGCTTCATTATGCGGATCTCGAAGTCAGTTTGCACACTCACCTGGGTCTTCCTGCACAATCAGGGCGTTGCTGTCGTTTAAGTGATTGTCGGCATTGCGCTGCATCTGATTGATTATAAGATTGACTCGCCCCGAAATCCTGCAAGTAGGCAGCAGGAAGAAATGTGTCATAAACTCAAATTCGATTCGGAACATTCAGTACCAAACCCCCACCCAATTGAGTTGCCAAATTTCACTTTCTAAAATGGATTTTTTCTTCAAAGATGACAACAAACTTTATAATAACGATTCGGAAATTTCCCTGGTCGGCGTCGCATCTGGTATCGGACCGGGAAATGCGCTTCCCATTGCCGCCATAGCCAGCATCACCAACCTCTTGGAGCAGTGCAACAAGCCCGCCTGCGATGAGGATGCCGACATGCAGTGCATCATCGACCTGGTCTCGGCTACCATCTGCGAGGCAAAGGCCATCATCGAGTCGGACCCGCGCAGACTTTTCTGCTACAAGTATCCGAGGATGGGAATGTCCGACATGGCCTCGTCAAGTCACGACGATGTTATGGTTACCACCACCAACGACAATGAGTCGTGCACAAGTGGCAAGGCGACGACCTTTGTCTACGGCTTCCCGCCGTCCGCCTCGAGTGGTGGCATTACGCGCAAGGATCTAACCATTGATAACTTTGAGTATAGCAATGCCATTGCTGAGATTCGGGACTTTATCAGCCGCTGGTCGTTGTCGCCGGACACCAAATGCGTTGTGACCAGCAATCCGCTTCGCCACGAAGTCCCCGTCAAGGGCACAATTTACTTTGTCGATGCCCACTTCTCACAGCCCACGCCGCGGTGTCCTAATCCCTTGGCCGTGGCCAAGGTGAGATTCTTTGTCACGGTATCGAAGCTAATGATGCCAAGTTATCCTGTCATGATCACCTACCGATTCGAGGGCTACAACACGCTCTACTACGCCCTGGGTGATCGTTCGCTCAACTTGCATCATTTCCAGCGCTTCTACATCGACACCATCCTCCACTCCAAGCTGACCTTCTTCGCGGCAATAGCGGAGTGTCGCCATGGCACCGTAGAGAACCCCAAGGATAATGTGAGGCCAAGGAAAAAGCAGACAAAAGGAGGCCCTATGCGAAAATAAACCCCCAAGTGTTCTCTTCGCTACTCACTGTAATGCCTCCGGCAAGCACTGCCTACGCTGCTCCGCCACAGCCAGACATACCGCCAACTTCTCTCGCAGCGCCTCCTTGTCCTCGGACATCAGGACACTGGTGTGCGTGGAGGCCAGAACATGCAGCCAACGCAGTGCCGAGCTTACACTGTGAACAGTGAACGAATGAGAATCAATTTAAAATTAAAATTCGTATTAAATGTTATGAACTCACTTTGCGTGCTTTCCTTGCAGTAAAATGGAGAGCTGATTGACCAAAGGGCCTACGTATTCCAGCGGCAGTCGATCCAGCGTCAGCTGTATCGTTTCTGTGTCGTGTGTGCCGAGGACCGACTTAATCATCCTGAAAAAAAAAGAGAACATCCCAGTCAGTAACCATCACTCAGAAGCCTTAATATTTTTAGTAACTTCTTACGCCTGATCTTCGCTGTGCAGGGCCTGCATAAGCAGCTGAGTCTTGCTCTGGGTCTGCAGCTTACCGCCGGTCAGCTTGGTGACATGCAGATTCTGCAGGCGAGCTTCCATTGGCACCTCGTTCTGCACCCTCTTCTGGGAGACGGGCAGCGCGCTGTTGTATTCAACATTCTTTTTGCTTACCACCGGCTTCAGGACCTTTGTGGCGGCCTGGAAACCCAGCTGCTCTTTGCCGCCCTTCTTTTTGGCATACAATTTCTTTGGGTCGGCGCGTTCGAGAACATTTAGTTTCTCGGCATAGTTGGGGGTGAAGCGTTCAAACTGCAGTTGCTGGCGACTGCCGTAGCCAAAGAGGATTTCGTGCGAGTGCTTTGAGTCGGTGACGAAGTTGGCTGCCACAGCCATGATGGGTTCCACTGTCTCGGCGCCATCGGACACAATTTGTAGCGATACCTTGGGCTTTACGAATTTTTCAGCGGATAAACTGTGGCAAAGGAAAGGAATTAGTTTGAATTATGGACCATAAAGAAGTAATCTTACCTTGTGACATCCAGCAGGTATATGTGAATATTTCCATTTCGCGTTACACTGGCCACACGCAGCTGGCCATCGTCACGTATCTCGCTGGCCAGGCAGTAGGCCAAATCCTCCATGAGCAGTGTGCAGGCCGAGGCCTTGTTCTTGCCCTTCTTCGCGATCTTCCAGAAGCAGATAACGCGCTCCATCTTGGCCGTGGTCAGCACAAATTCGGTGTTATCCGCACACACTACAGTCGCGATGGCGTTTATTTCTCCCGAATGACCAGTGAATGTCTCCACCAGCTCCTTTGTCTTAACATCGTACACCTTCAGCTGGCGGGAGCCCACGGCCAGAGTTTGGCTCTTGGGCAAATAGGCAATATTCTGTGGCTTCTCCGGTCCCACCTGCCAGTCGCCGATGCAGCGCTCCTCCGTCAGCGACCAAGCGAGCGCCCGACAATCGGCGCCCACGGTGTACAGGTGGCCAGCGTTGTCGTACGCAATCGAGGTGACGGGGCCATCGTGACTGTCACCTGCAAGAGTGCGTGTAATCTGCAAGACGGCGGGAGGAACTTAATTCATTGCATTTTATAGCGTAGGAAGCAGAATTTAAGACTTACCTTTGCCTCTGCCAGCGAGTATATGACTAAGGCCCCCTTCAGCGTTCCCAGGGCAATGTGTAGCTGATCGTTGGCTGCATCCTGGCTCTGCTGCAGACTCTTCCGCGACTTTTTGGAGCGTGGACCGGCCACAGAGACCCACGTGAGCGCTGTACACGGGCCGGATACCTGTAGATTGGGCGTAAACTCCTGCTTTAGCGTGTTCGTCTCCGTGTCCCATATACGCAGGATGCCCTGCTCATCCACAGAGGCAAATAGTTGGCCACCATTGGGAGAAAACCCCAACACGTGCTTCTTGCCCAGCGACATGGTTTTTTTTTGTTTTGTATTAGAGATGCGCGAATTGGGCGGCGTTGAATCACGCACTTCGTGTCACGCCAAATTCGGTGAAAGATTTTTATTTCAATATTTTACAACACTCAATGCGGTCATTGAGCTGTAGAATTAATAATATTTTAAATCATAATTTCTATACAAAACAAAAAAAACCAAATTGGATAATGTTTTTAATTTTATTTACCCTCTGAGGACCCTAATAATAATAAATTAATTAATTACCAAAGCTATTTTTCACAGTCACTACGCAGTCACTGTTTTGGCTATCGATAACACTATCGATTGCTATTCCATCCAGAATATTCGCAGCCATCACACCGATTTGAGGTTATAACTCTAGCTGGAACTTACCGACGACTCCGTGTGAAATTGAAATCTGTGTACCAAAATGGCTTTATCCGTTCCCAAAGCTCCTGGAGTGGCGCAGATGCTCAAAGATGGCGCCCGGGTAAGTGTAACAAGGTGAAAGCGCGCGACAAGAAGCCTGGCCGGCATCGGTTTCATTTAAATTCGGCTAAAAATGAAAACATGCCTTCGCTGGGAGGCGCGTGATTAGTCATCCTCATGGAGCACTGTCTGACCACATCTGAACAAAAAATGACTAATTTGATGGATTCTTCGGTATCCTTAGATGTACAGTGGCCTGGAGGAGGCCGTCTACCGGAACATCAGCGCCTGCAAGGAGTTCGCACAGACCATGCGCTCCGCCTACGGGCCGAACGGCATGAACAAGATGATCATCAATCACATTGAGAAGCAGTTTGTGACCAGTGACGCCGGCACCATCATGCGCGAGCTGGATGTGGAGCATCCGGCCGCCAAGCTGATCGTCATGGCCAGCCAGATGCAAGACGCCGAGGTGGGAGATGGCACCAACTTTGTGGTGGTGCTGGCCGGCGCTCTGCTCGAATCCTCGGAGGATCTGCTGCGACTGGGCATCACCACCGCCGAGATTGCCGACGGCTATGAGAAGGCCTTGGAGAAATCTCTGGAGATCTTGCCCAAATTGGTCAGCCACAAAATCGAGGACTACCGCAACGTGGAGAAGGTCAAGGATGTCCTGCGCACCTCGATCATGTCGAAGCAGTACGGACAGGAGGACTTCATCAACGACTTGGTGAGCAAGGCATGCGTCTCCATCCTGCCCGATGAGGGCACCTTCAACGTGGACAACATTCGCATCTGCAAGATCTTGGGCAGCGGCCTGCTCAAGTCGGAGGTGGTCCGTGGCATGGTCTTCAAGCGCTTTGTGGAGGGCGATGTCACCTTTGCCGAGAAGGCGAAGATTGTGATCTTTTCGTGCCCCGTTGACATCATCCAGACGGAGACAAAGGGAACGGTGCTTATCAAGTCGGCCGATGAGCTGCTGAACTTCTCCTCGGGCGAGGAGAGCCTGCTGGAGAATCAGATCAAGGCTATTGCCGAAACCGGTGTCAAGGTGGTTGTGTCCGGCGGCAAGGTCGGCGACATGGCCCTGCATTTCCTCAACAAATACGGTCTGATGGCTGTGCGCCTGAACTCCAAGTTCGATCTGCGTCGCCTGAGCCGCTCCGTGAACGCCACCGTCCTGCCGCGCATCACCACGCCCAGCCAGGAGGAGTTGGGCTACTGCGACAAGGTGTGCATCGAGGAGCTGGGCGACACCACAATTGTGGCTTTCAGAAATGAGGGCAAGGACTCGCGCATTGCCACCGTGGTTATTCGTGGCGCCACCGACAACTTCATGGACGACATCGAGCGTGCTGTGGACGACGGTGTGAACAACTTCAAGTGCCTGACCCGCGATGGACGCTATCTGCCGGGCGCTGGTGCCACCGAGATCGAGTTGGCCACTCAGTTGTCCGCCTATGCAGACACTCTGCCCGGCTTGGAGCAGTATGCCGTGCGCAAGTTCGCCAACGCTCTGGAGGTCTTCCCCAAGGCCCTCGCCGAGAACTCGGGCATTAATGGCACCGAAATCGTCAATCAGCTGTACTTGGCCCACACCTCAGAGGCCGGCAGGACCATCGGATTCGATATTGAGGCGGAGAAAGCGGCCACCATTGATACCACAAAGGCTAAGATCTTCGATCTATATCAGGCCAAGTTCTGGGGTCTCAAATACGCCGTGGGTGCGGCCACAACCATCCTGAAGGTGGACCAAATCATCATGGCCAAGCGTGCTGGAGGTCCCAAGCCGCGACAGGCTGCCGGCAGCGATGACGAGAGTTAAGCGTCGTCTCTGTGATTCGTCCAGCTCCAGCTCCTCTTTGTATTTTCATAAACACGAGTCCCATGGAAATTATAAATTTCATTAACCCCTCTCACATCCACACACATCATACACACAACCATGCACACAGTTTCTTGTATTAATAAAACTTAACTTACGAAAACTGATCTAAGAGAGTCCTCCTGTATTTTTAATGAAAGAAAACAAAGTGGGGGGTTTTTTTTTTGCACCGAACCCGGTGCCACCGCTAGATAACTGAGCTAAATAGTTATCGCCTTTTATTTTTTGTTTGGAATTTAAGCAAACGATTATTCATTTTGTTGAGTACAATACAATATTTCAAATGCTTATTCGCAGATACATTTCAATAATATTTGTGAGAGGACTCGTCCTCGTTTGCGTCGCAAAAGATTTGTATTAATTTGTCGAATAAAATACGATCTCGTTGTCTCGCTTATCAATTGAAGTGAATAAAACGTGTTAAAGTGTGTTCATGACTCTCTTGAGAGTGGTACATGTGTGCCGGTGAATCTTCTCTCTAATTCGTCTATTCATTTATTTTTAGTAGTTGAATAAAGTTATCTGTGATCTCTGGGGGACGTGTGCATCGAGCCATCCGTGCTCCATTGGATGGCTCGATCGTCCTCCAAAACTGCTGGTTTTAACGCACGAGTGTGATGAGGTTGCCACGTGAAGTGTCCGTTAAATCGAAAAACTGTTCTATCCGGAATGTGTTCGAGCTCGAACTATAAACGGAATGGTTTCCAAACCAACTGCAGTTTTGATTTGTAGTCCCCCTAAAATGTTCGTTTTCGGAAAGCCGGCTCTGGGCCACATTTTGCTGTTTGCTCACGACAGCAAACTGGAGTTCAGAACCTTGTATACAGGTTTTTGAAGAAAAGGAAATCCCTTCTGCCTAAAAATGTGTGATTCTTAGAGTGCACTCTGTCCGAATTTTGTCACGTTAAGAACTAAACACGACGCCAATTATCGAGAATTACTAATTAAATGCAACACTGGAAGAACCGATCTGTTAAATTAAAATATTTCCCCATCAGCTTCGTTCGAATTGCAATTCGAATTCGAAAGCTCCTATGGAAATCACAATTTCTTTTTCGAATGCAACATGATGCAACATGTATGTAGGTACGACTGTGTGTGTGCTGCTCTCCCTACCGGATATAATCATAATCTCATTCCAATACCGTACAAATATGCCCTATTCCATGTTAGATTGTATAAAAATAACTTGCTTTTGGTTTTAAACTTGTCTCTCATGCCAATTACATACATTGCGCTCAACAAATAGATTTTAGTTGTTGTGAATATCGTGTGGAAAGGTGAGGTTTAAGTGTGGGATATAGTGTGTAGAATGACTTTCTTTTAAGAGAGAGGGAAAAAATCACACATTCTTTTTGTATTTTTAGTCATTTCCGCTAAACTGGAGGAAGCTGACAGTCTTTGGATTTATCGGATTCTTGTCGGGTTTTGTGGTTCAAAATAATTGTTTTGACTGAATCAAAGTATTGGCCTTTAAATAAAACGCTTTTTTACTATCGTTTGGATATTTTCTGGATATTGGCAGGAATACGCCATAGTGAGAATTAAAATGGAAAAACTACAATCTAAAGAGATAAGTATTTGATTATTCTTTCGATTCTTTGGTATTATATGCTCTTGCGCTGCGTTACTGCAACGGTTCGTACGTAATATATATATATTTAATTTGACTAATAAAAACTTGATAGTAAACGCACTAAACATTGCGATAAGTTCAACTAGCTTGTTGGTTTGTTGTGGGAGGCATTTCTGCTTCGTGTTAAAGCTTTTAAAGTAATAATCAATAAGATATTTGCGTATATATGTCGATAGTTTCGATCCACGCGCTGTGGTGGTTAATAATAAGCTTCAAAATACATACATTTTCAATTCAACTTGTTATTCTCCTCCTTCTTAATCTCTCATCTCGTTATCTTCTCTCGATTTCTCAATGTTCAATTTTCTTCTTCAATAAATATATAAGAGATGTTTTTTTATCGAAATAAGAAGGCAAAATATATGCATTTCTGTTTCTGTTGTGTTTTCTTCGTTTATTGATAAATTTGTATGTCGGATTACGTTGATAGTTATTTTGGTATATATATAAGTTATATGTGTGTGTGTTCCGGGTTTATACTTCGGCTTAGGTAGTTTAGTAGTAGATGCTAGAGTCAGCGCATTAATTGTCGGTATAGTTGGGATATTCGTGTACATTAAACAGCGTTACT
Source organism: Drosophila burlai (assembly GCA_008042655.1). NCBI lineage: Eukaryota > Metazoa > Arthropoda > Insecta > Diptera > Drosophilidae > Drosophila > Drosophila burlai. Next base: position 31,457 of record VNJT01017797.1, on the reverse strand, counting down.
TAATGGGGGAAGGAAACAACTTTCTGATATTTTCATAACAAATGCCTCGAATTGGATTTGAAATTGGATTTGTTTCTGTTTCTTTTCGGACTTTACACATGGTACACATATTGATATATCGAGATATATATTCATTTATATATATAGATTCCTTGCAATCGGAATACAAACTTCTTGTAACTATATTGCTTATGACAATCGTAGTTATTGTTGCTTTTACACAAAGATATATATTGATCCAGGTGGCGTTGACTGGTACACACACATTCGCTTCTTAAATCCATCTTGCTAAACTAAAAATAAACTAATCGTCCGCCGGCCTTCCACGCCTCGTTCTCCTCCTCCTGGGACATCCTCCTCCTCCTTAGAGAACGGTGCAGGATGACTTCTCGCGGAACGGATTCACCTTCTGGCTGGTGAAACCAGTCAGCAGATAATCCTCCTGCTCGTGCTCCGTGATGTACTTCATCATCTTGGCGCACGACTCAGAGACCGTCTGGCGCTCAATGGCCGCCTCCCGACGCAGCTGGTCCACGACGATGCGCTGCTGCTGCAGGGATGATGACATTACGTCCATGATGGCTGTCTCGGATAGGCCTATGGTTGAAAAGTTTCTCAGTGATACTGATTCTGGGAGATATGCAATTACAGGTTGTGGTGTGTATGTTGTGCTTGTGTTTTATTATTATTATATTTTTCGAACTCAGGGACTCTGAATGTTTCGGGGGATGGTGTTTCGGTTTTGGATGGATCTTAATGGCTGGCTGGAAATAACAAAAGAGCGTTGCGGCGGCATGGCCATGGTTTAGATAGTATCTTATCAGACAGTAACGTTTCCCACACGGTTACAACATTGATTTCTATGTAAGATGCCAAGTGACAGGACAGAGACAGTCAGTGGAAGGATAGTGTTAGATTTGAAAGAACAGAGAGGACAGCAGGCTACTACAGTGGTGAGTCACTCTTGCTTCTTGCACACAAATATTGAGACGCGGCGCGAACGAACGGTGACCCATGTGAGGGATTAGTTAGTAGTTTAATCGATCGCATTCGCATTCGCATTGCTGATTAATTTGTTTCCAGAGCCCAGCTGAAAACCTTGACACTGTTCTGACCCCGTTAGGCAAGTGCAAGGCTGCTTACGGGAAACGGCGGGGGTCGTCGGGTTGCACATGGAAAACCGTGTTACATAGCATATAAAGAAGGCACTTTGCTGTTTGGAAACACCCAAGTACATACACACATGTAGTACATGTACATACTTTATGGCCACAAATGAGTAGCACACACGCACACACACACAAAAACGCATATGCTGGGACAGCTTTCAGGGAAAGACGACAGTAAAGACTTTGGGCGGATGCACACAACACACAAGCTACAATTAGCACACAATTCTAGTTATTTACCAGCTCCGGATTATATATTTTTTATCCTCGAACGCTTCAGGAAATCGAGCAAACGTTTGACGAATAAAAAGTGGATACACACCCGAACTAGGGATGAGTCTGGCAGCGATAGTCGGGCGCTGCGTCTATCGATAGGCACGGCCAATGCGGTGCGGGTGAGTGCCACCACCAATAGAAGTTGTTGTTCCGTAAGAAAAACATTCATTTTCGAATAGCCGCATGCTCTTTGCCCAAGAATGATGGCAAAGGACAAGGGGCTGGCTGTTGCCGGATCGGTGGCTCCTCTGCCGGCCACCATCGAGTGGTCAGCCGAGGAGGAGCTGCAGCTATTCCACGCCATGGAGGGACTCCGGCCGGTGGGCATCAACAAGCACTTTTACATGTCAGCTATCGCCCAGCGCTTGTCCAAGGCCCTGAACCGTGAGATGCCCAGTGAGCTGATCTGGCGGCACCTGGGAACTATGTACAAACTGAAGGAACTAGACGACCTCGAGTCGCTGCCCTTTCCCAACGAGGAGCGCGAGTTCAGTCTGCCGGAGCAGGACTACGGAACGCTACAGACCAAAAAGGCGGTGGAGGTAAATGCCGCTGAAGATGCCGGATCAGATGCCCCACTGCCAGCTGCAAATTCCACTGCCTCCACTGACAGCAATGGAAAAGGTGACCACGAAGCAGTATTTATAAAATCCCTTGCTACAATGATTTGTTTCCAGCTCCTCCTGCTGCCAAAGCTGCAGTGCCATCGAACGCACCTAAGGAGACCGAGAAGAAGGCCAAGGCCGTGGATCTGCCCAAGCGCCCAGCAAAGCGCACCCGCGGATCCATGTCGAATGAATCAATCAGTCCCTCAACCACGCCACCGCCGGTGCAGAGCAACAAGCGCCGTCGCATTTAGGGACTACGACGAGCTCTTGAAATGGACAATTGTTATGACAAGTTTTAGTTCACTAGCTTTACTGTACATAAATAAACGATTTTATTCTTCGAACTCGTTGTTGGACTCCTCGTTGGAACCGTCCTCGTGGTCGGACGAAACTCCACCGGTGGCAAGTTGCATGTTGTCCAGGAGCGACTTGAGAAGGCGCCTGTTTAGATGATCCGTCTGCGTCAGTTCTCTGGCTGCCTGGGGTGGGACTTCGGCGTCCGTTGGCGCTACGGGGTTTACAGCTGGTGGAGTTGGTGACGTGGACATGGCATCAATGTGCTCCAAAACAGGCATATTTTGCATTTATCTACCAAAAGGAGTAGTTTTTCTTAATTATTCTATGACACACTCTGTTATTAATCGTCGGAATACTAATCGAGGTATCGATTTATTATGCGATCACTAGAAATAGAGTTGTCAAACCGGGATTATTTTTTGTTTAATTCTTTAAAAATGCAATAAAAACGCGTTCAAATAAGTGGACATTTAATTATAGTGGAAATTCAGTTCCTAAAAAAACTATAGTTTTAGGTTTAAAAAATTCTAGGTATAGCTTTGTTATCGATATCACACCATCCCTAATCCGACCCAGCTCCAATCAGAACGATTCTCCCGCTCGAATTTAATTTTGCCGGAAAATAAACAAATAATTATTTGAAATATGTTTGAGCCCGAAACGGAAGATATGCTGCCCCGATCAGCGCCCCGGCCCAGTGCTGCTGTGCCTATGGGCCATACCAATGAAGTGATCCGACCCACCGTGCCAGAGGTGTCCATATTGTTTGGTCAGCCGCCGACGCCGCAGCAGCAACAAGAACCATTGATGCAGGTGCAGATGCAACACACCCAGGAGCAAGCTTCGCGTCCTGAGCCCACCTTTGCCTCCTGGAAAAAGCAGATGTTGCCCCGGGTCAACTTTTCACCCATTCTTACCACCGAATTGGGACCACGCCCCGCGCCCAACAAGAACTTGGTTGCTTCCTCCAACGAGTATATTGTGATCCCCAGAGACCGTCACTACCCGAATGAAGTAACATCGTGTCCCACTAATGCTGAAGGAATGTACAGGGAGTCCAAGACGCAGCAGCAGTTCCAACCAGCGCGGCGCTTTTCCACTCCATCCACCGCGGATGTTCTAACGATTTGTGCAGGCACCCAGACGGATGCCGTGAATCTTACGTCTCCGCGAACATCGCTGCCCTCGGTGGTCTACTCGGACATTGATGTCAGCAATTTGGTTAACAAAAATGACCTGGCGACAGTGGTTTCGCTTCTGGAAACCATGCGGCAGGAGCAGCAGCAATTGAGGCGTCTCTGTGAGACGCTATTGGAGCAGCAGCAGGCGAAGGCTGAAGCTGTACCAAAGCCCAGCAGGACAACTGCCAGCCAGTGCGATATCTTGACTTCCTCTGTGAATAATAATCATGGTGGGTAAACAACCAATAAAAAGTGGAAAAGTCCTTGCATAGATTCTTTTTTTCCAGGCAAGCGGATAACACCCATTATCCAGGACTACATAGTGGAGGAGCCGGAGCCTCCAGCACGTGTAATGCCCCACCAGCAGTTTCAATCACCACGACCCATGGCACAGTCTACAGGTTACCGGGCAAATACACCTCAGGCTCAAGGCTCGGCCAAGAGGATTCCGATTCCTCAAGTGGTAAAACCAAACACTGAAAAGAGCATGGTGATGAACGAGTTGGCCCTCAAGTACTTGCGGCAGCCCGTCGACGAGCTAATGAAGGATATGCGCTTGGGATCTTCACCCAAGTCTTCACCCAATAGCTGCGAACCCCTCCGTCAGATTGATAATCTCGCCCGCACGCCGCCAGTGCAGAGCAGCAGCAGTCCAAACGACATGTCGAATGCGTCGTACAAGTATCTCAAAAAGTACCGCCTGCTGCCCGAGGAGCAGCTGGAGCAGCATGCACGGTCGCCACAAGCGCCGCAAATGCAACTCGATTTGGAGAACATCAGGAATCAGCCAAAATTGATGTGAATGCAGTCTTACTTTTAATGTTTCGTTACTATTTATATGCGGTTTAAGTGGAAATATATATTTCAAATACACGGAATAACGTTTGACACTTGCTCTGCGATGGCGCCATCCCTCAGACTGCAACCAGCCACATTTTGCTTACAAAAAAACACACAATATAGACGACAATAAAGTATATAAAATAGAGCTTCAGTCCTAGCGCAGGACCAACTGTAGCTCGGCAGCCGACTGCAGGAGCACCTTCAAGCCCTGCATGAAGCCGGCGCACTGCGCAAAGTCCGTGCCGAAGGCAATCCGGGTGTGGATCTCCAGGGCATTGGCATAGTCCGCTATTTGGATGTACTGAACGATCTGATTCAGAAATTGCACCGTTGTGGGAGTAAGCTGCAACGGAAGAGGTGTTTTTCCAGCTCTAAAAAGAAGCCTAAAGCTGCCTGCTTACCTTGCCATCTCTCAGGCAGTCGTAGAGATTTTCCAGCCGCTTGACAACATCCACAAACTTGCGTTTTGTGCGCTTTTGAAGGGAGATGCAAACAAAAAATAGTTGAAATTTAAATAATCAGAAAAGTGTCTCTTTTCACTCACCGGATCATTCGTTGCACTCAGGCAGCGATTCTTGAGCTCCTCAAGCACCGTCTGCAAGTAGATGTACTCCTCGGGCAGCGGCGGCTTCTCCTTGGGCGGCTCCGGCTGGCGCTGCTGCTGCTGCTGCTGAATAGGAGCCGGCTGCTCGGTGTACCCAATGGTCTGCTGCTGCTGACCCTGCTGCCAGTTCTGCTGGTGCTGACCTGCCTGCAAGTTGAGTTGCTGCTGGGGCTGGAGGTACGATTGCTGCTGCTGCTGCTGGGGAAGGTTGTTGTTGAAGGCTGCCGGATTGTAGTAAGCATTGGGCGCCGCTCCTCCTGAAGGTGGCGCATTCTGCAAGGGAAATTGTATTCAGTAATTTTAATTTGTTAAAAAGTTTCCCCTCTTTAATACCTGATATTGAGCTGGATCCACATATCCGTTTTGATTTTGATTGGGATCTCCAGGGAACAGGGGATGGAAGATGGGCGCCGCACTTGGCTCAGCCACTGGCTTCGGCTTGGGCTACGCAAGAAGTTGGAATTTATACACAAATTAAGTTTGCTTCTCTATAAAAACTTACAGCTCGCGATGACTTAAGGGCTGGCGGATCGTTCCAGCCGGGCGGTGGCGTGGGATTGCGCTGCACATTCTGGATAAGCGGTGCTGGGGCCATCGCCTGTGGCTGCAGCGTTTCAATCGGGTTCACGCCGGGCAGAAACGAGTTCTGCGGAGTCGCACCCATAAATGGCGATGGGTTATAGGCCTGGGCCGACGATGCTATGGGATTTGTGTTGAATGAGTTACTGTTGTAGGTTGGCACGCTAGCCGGCTGGGGCACGGGTCCTGGTGCTGCACCGCCGCCGAAGGGCGCCGGAACGGGATTATAGGGGTTGCCGTAGGAGCTGGTGGGCGCTGCCACCGAGGGATCCAGTACGTATTTCGAGCGCGCATGAAGCCCAGATCCCCCAGACGATGGCGGTGGTGCTCCTCCGGCTGCTGCTGCTGGCGGTGGGCCACCCGAGGAACTGGCATTGCTCAGCGGACGCGGTGGGTGTGCCATGAGTTCTGGCTTCACGGGTTGCGGCGGACTGAATATCTGCGGCTGTGCCCCCGGATAGTTGTTTGGCTGAGGCTGTGCCGCTGGCCAGCCCGGCTGAGCATACTGATTGGTGGTCTGGGGTTGTCCATAAGGCAGTGGCATTCCCGATGCTTGCGGCTGCGAGAACGATCCTCTGCCCCGCTGCTGCTGCTGCTGGTAGCCCAGTGGAGCAGCTGCCTGGGGCTGGACGTAATCCAGGTTGACCGCGTTGTTAATGCGATCCCGCAGATTCTGCAGGACGACATCGTTCTCGCTCGCTGCGCCACCGCCACCACCGAGGGTGGTGATGTACTGCAGAGCGGCGGTGAGGGCTCCCTGGGAGGCCAACAGGCCGCCGTATTCCGTGAGGAAGCCAGCAAAGCGACCCGCCAGATCAACGGCAATGCCCTGCTGCTCCAGCGACTTGCACATAAGCATCACCACCTCGGCCAGATCCTGCAGCTCGGTGGTGTTGGGCTTGTAGCCGGCATTCTGCTGTTCCAGCCGCTTGAGCTGGTACCAGGCGGTCACCAGCTTGTCGATGCTGCCGGCACAGATAAAGCAGAGCATGGCGTTGCGCGTGTACTCAACGCTAGAAGCGCATTCGCTCAACAGTCGATCTCCTAATCGTTCACAGATGTCCACAACCTTGCGTTCGCTGTGCTTCAAGGCGGCCACCAGGGCCTCCTTCCACGAGTCCACGGTGCAGCGATTGACAAAGTCCAGCCAGTCACGAGACACCAGAGCGGAAATCACGTGCGACAGCTCGCTGCTCTTCTGCTGCAGCAGGTAGCGTGTTTGGGTGCGCGTCAGAGTCTCGATGCCAGCAGTCGAGGCGATGATCAGAGCCTCCGGAATGCGTTGCGCCTCCAGGCACAGCTCCACGGCTGCCTCCACATTGCCAGTGAGTATGGCCTCGGCTATCAAGCTGTCAGAGTCTGGAAGAGGCAGAATTTTAGGAGCTAAGTAAAGCTTTAACTTGTCCAACTTACGGTCTCCACTGGGAACCTTAAACTGCGGCCTCGGCGGCGTGGCAAAGTCGTTGTGATTCTGGGAATCGTTGATGGCGTTTCCATCCTGCGTTTGCTGAGATGTGAAGAAGGAAATTTGAGTAAATTATTAACAATAATTTACGAGCTTTGTTTTTCATCTTTTCATCAGTTTTCCAATGTCCCAATGGCGAGTGTCAAGTGTTAGTTTCTTACCGAATTATCAGTGCTACAGTTAGTACTCTGATCGCAGCCCTCGACCTCCGAAGAGTCGCTCTACAGCAAAGGCATGGCATGGCATGAATGTTAGTATGTTTTTCGAATAGAAATAAACATGGCGAGATGAGGAGCATACGTGGAGATTGATAGTGCGGCTCTGTTTCGGCTCTGATAAGAGCCCACAACTCGCACGAATACTTACATGAGTCAGTGTCGAGATGCGGGTCGTCAGCGTATCCACATCCGATTGGGAGTTCATCTCGGTTTCCCTGATAAACTTGCTGAACTTGCTATCGATGTCGTCTTTGTTGTAGCCTTTTTAATCATTACGAAATCTTTCCTATAGTTTCCCTTTTAATATTTTTTAATGGCAGCGACTTACCCAAGAGGTTGAGCATTTCCTCCTTGGGATTCAGCTCAAAGTTCGCCCTGATAAAGTACCAGAGGTAGCGACCATGCTGATCCGCAGTCTCATCGGCTCTCTGCCGGCAGTAGTCCGAGTAGTTGGCCTCGGCCAGTGAGCGCTCCAGGGCATTGGCACGCTCAACCAGAGCTGCCTCCGTGGTCAGCTGCTCCACCTTTACCTTCCGGGAGGTGCCATCAAAGCTGACCAGCTTGCCACCAAACTGTAGTTGAGGAAATTCGCATATATTAAATATTCGGTTTACAAATCACTTCAAGGAGGTGAACACTCACCCCAAAGGCAACGCCACAGGGGCGCTTCATCCACTTGGGAGCAACCGAGAGGTCGTGGTAGACCACTTGCGTCGTCTGCTGGGGTATTGGGTCCTGCGCAAACTGATCCATGCCCGGAAACGAGTCGGCAATCTTGTTGGAGGTCTGAACCAGCTGATGAGTGCCGCCGTGCAGGGAGTAGATAGACACAGCGCCCTCCAGGCTGGCGCTGGCAACGAGAGCCGGATTGCGCGGACAGAACTGCACATCGGAGTACCACGAGGCGGTGGTGGCCACCTCCGAGAGGATTTCGCCCTCGGGTATCTTGGTGTTTGGATTCCAGCAGTAAATCCGGTTGTCCTTGCCGCACGAGACCATCAAGTCATTGTCCTGCAGGCACCACGACATGCCCAGCACCCCGCGCTCGTGGATCTGATATGTTTTAGCGGGCGCCGTGGCATATCGCAGATCCCACAGCTGCACAACCGGCGCCTGGTCGTCCTCGGAGGCCAGCCAGACCTGCGTCGCCGCCTCCGGATGCCACTCGATGGCGTGCCACCGAACCCGCGACTGCGAGTCCGACAGCTTGATGATCTGCTGGCTCTTGCGCAGATCCCAGATCACGCAGCGAGAGCTGAAAACGGAGGCCAGGATGTGCTGAACCTGCCGGTTCCACGCCACGTTCTTGACGTCCTCCAGCGGCTGGGTCTTGGCGCCAGGATTCATGTGGGTGGCCGGGTTGTTGAGATCCCAGATGTAGATCTCCGACTCGGAGGCGCACGAGGCGAGCAGGTTTGTCTGGAAGGGATTGAAGTCCAGCCCGCTGACGGCGCCAGTATGCTTGTCCTGGCGCGCCACCAGCGGCTCCTCATTGCCAGCGAGCAGCTTGGCGGCCGAGTATATGTTGATTTGCCCCGCCTCGCAGCCACCGACGATCAAACCACTGGGATGCGGCCCAACCGGGCTCCAGATAAGCTTTTGAAACCTTTGCGAAACGAGAGCCGGCTTTAGGGGTTAATCTTTTTTTTAAGGGCAACTCCCATCCAAAAACTCACTTGTACTGGCTGGCCACGCTGGCTTTCAGCTCCAGATCGTAGGTGGCATCGCTGAAGTTGGGCGAGTACACCTCCAGGGTGGAGCTCGCATTGGAATCGAATTGCTGGGCGGCGGTGCCGGCGGCCAAGAGTATTTGCTGCTGCTGCGCCGGCGACCAGGCGATGTTCACCGTCTTTTGCAGTTCCTTGATCTTCATATTGCAAACGCCTTTCGAGCTGTGGGTGTGATCAATTATTTAATTAAGTGCTAAACTCAGCGGCTATCGGTGGTGCAACATCAGAACGAAATTGTGTCACATCCAATTGGAGCGCGCCCCGTCATCACTTTTTTCCCCATTGGCATTCGCGTTGCATATGTGGCTTAAGTCCGCCCGCCGGCCGCTAATTACATTTATTTGTGCTGACTTTTTAACTTACTCACAATTGTGAATGGAATTTACAATCGCTTTCGCTGGAAAAACACTATTTTGGCCTTAAAATTAACTGGAAACTTGAATATTTTTATAAGAATTTACGGCTGGGACAGCCAGTGTGACCGCAACTGAAGCCAATTCATTTACCAATCGGACATTTATAATATACTAAAAAGTATGTTGTTGAATATACCAAAGGTTCCGTTATTTTCAAATGGTTCCCGTTATTTGAATTCAATTTAATTTACCAAATTTTAAATGTAAAAGAAAGTATAGAGAAAAAAAAAATACATATTCTGTTTCAAGAACATGGACAATTTATTATACATTTCAAGCAAGCATTCGGATTCAATATATCCCATTAGATGAGTGCTGTCCACTTGCTGCATTCATGTAGCTTTTAATGCTTCAAATTTCAAAGAGTTGGCAGTCCCCGAGGCAGCTGTTGCTCTCGTTGCTGATGAAACTTTGCCGCATTGCAAGTGCAGAACTCGAACTCCGTCTGTGTTTATACGTACTCAAAAAAGCCCAACAAAATGTCGAAACGTGTGCAACCTGCGTGGCAGGCTCCCCAGGCGGCGGTCCGGCCAAAGCTGAAGCTGTTCAACAGTCTGACGCGGCAGAAGGAGGAGTTCGTGCCGCTGGACGGCAACAATGTGTCGTGGTATAGCTGCGGCCCCACCGTCTATGACGCCTCCCACATGGGGCATGCGAGGTTAGTGTCGCCGCCACATCACCATCGAATGCGCCTTATCTTATCTTCCGCCGAAACACTTCTTTGCTTTCGCGCTTCAACTCTTCGACAGATCTTACATCTCCTTCGACATTCTGCGGCGTATTCTGGCCAACTACTTTGGCTACCACATCCACTATGTGATGAACATCACTGATATTGATGACAAGATCATAAGGCGGGCGCGACAGAACCATTTGTTCGAGGAGTATGCCAGCGGGGCCGCGGGGAAGCTGCCGCTGGATCAGCTCCTGGGTCAGCAGAAGGAGGTGCTCGTGCGCTTCCAGGCTACCTGCGCCAAAAACACGGATCCCGACAAGAAGGTGATGCTGGACAAGACTCTGCAGCGAATGAACGACGCTTTAGAAGCCCTCACAAAGGCCGTCAGCGGGGGAGACGCGAAGGAGATCTCCGAGAAGCGGCAACATTACCTCAACGAAGCCAAGGATCCCATCTCAGAGTGGCTGGACTCGCAAAAGGGCGCAGAGATCAACGACAATGCGGTGTTCGAGGCTCTGCCTCGGTACTGGGAAGACCAGTTCCACAACGACATGAAATCGCTAAACGTGAGTCATCGAAGCCGCAATTAAGAGAGTGAATCACGCTGGTTACCTATTGCAGATTCTACCACCAGATGTCTTGACCCGCGTCTCGGAGTACGTGCCCCAGATCGTCACCTTCATCCAGAAAATTATCGACAACGGCCTGGCTTATGCGGCCAACAACTCGGTTTATTTCGATGTCAACGGCTTCGACAGGCGGGAGAAGCATCACTATGCCAAGCTGGTGCCTGAGGCATACGGTGACACCAAATCCTTGCAGGAGGGCGAGGGCGATCTGTCCGTGGCCGAGGATCGGCTCTCGGAGAAGCGCTCGGCCAACGACTTTGCCTTGTGGAAGGCGAGCAAAGCCGGCGAACCGTGGTGGGACAGTCCCTGGGGCAAGGGTCGTCCTGGCTGGCACATCGAATGCTCGGCCATGGCCTCCGACATCTTTGGCCCCACCTTCGATATTCACACGGGCGGTGTGGACTTGAAGTTTCCCCACCACGACAACGAGCTGGCCCAATCGGAGGCGGCCTTCAATGAGGCCGAGTGGGTCAAATACTTCCTGCACACGGGCCATCTAACCATTGCTGGCTGCAAGATGTCCAAGTCGCTGAAGAACTTTGTTACCATCCAGGAGGCACTCAAGAAGCACTCGGCCACCCAGCTCCGACTGGCCTTCCTGCTGCACTCGTGGAAGGACACACTGGACTACTCGGAGAATACCATGGAAATGGCCACGCAATACGAGAAGTTCCTCAACGTAAGCGAAAGATCGTCAAGCTGAAAACTATATTTCTTATGTATAATCTTGCCCCCCCGTAGGAGTTCTTCCTGAATGTCAAGGATCTCACACGCCACGTACTCTCTGAAGAGCCACGCCGGCAGTTCGATGCCTGGACTGAAGTTGAGGCTGCATTGCAGAAGAAATTCGCCAGCTCTCAGCAGCAGGTGCATGCAGCTCTCTGCGGTAAGTTGCCAAGGGTTTTTTTTTGCTATGAATAAATAAATAATTCAATCCACAGACAACATTGATACTCGCAGCGCCCTCGATGCCATTCGGGAGCTGGTCTCCGCCTCCAATGTGTACATCAGGGACAATAAGTCGCGACTGAATAGCCTGCTTTTGCGCAACGTGGCCACCTACATCACGGACCTTCTGCACGTCTTTGGTGCAATTGCTGGACCCCGCGGTGGAATCGGATTCCCCGTAAGCACCGGGTCTGCTGGTGGACAGGCTGGAGGTGCTGATTTGGAGACAACAGTGCTGCCATATGTCCAAACTCTGGCCGAGTTCCGGAATCTGGTCCGCGAGCAGGCCAAAGCTTTGAAGGCCTTCGACATTCTGAAGCTATGTGACGATCTGCGCGATAATGTCCTTCCCAACTTGGGTGTGCGATTGGAGGACAAGGACGGTGGACAGTTTGCAGTCAAGTTGGTGGACCGCGGATCACTGTTGCGGGAGCGGGAGGCCAAGCTGGCTGCCGAAGCGGAGAAGGCGGCCGAGAAGGAGCGCAAGAAGCAGGCGGCAGCCGAGGCAGCGGCTGCCAAGGAGGCGCAGCGTCGAGTGAATCCCAAGGAGATGTTCCTTGGCGAAACGGAGAAGTACTCGGCATTCGATGAAAATGTGAGTTTAGTGAAATTATTTTTTATTGATAAGATTTTGTTAATGTTTTTTTAATGCCATTTAAAGGGCCTTCCCACGCTCGACAAGGACGGTAAAGAGGTTAGCAAAGGTCAAATTAAGAAGCTGCAGAAGCTTCAGCAGCAGCAGGACCAACGTTACAAAGAGTATTTAAAAGAAGCCGCCTAAGAGCAGAGCATCAATGATATTATTCTAGCATTTAAACCATCGTAAAACCTTAATGCAAACCTTAACAATTTACAAGTTAGATTAATGCAAGAGACTTGTGTTCCCAGCTTAAAGCAGTCGCCGTAAATAAAACATTTTTCTATAATTTAAAGAGACTTTATATGCCAACACAGACAGATGAATTAGAATAAATCTAAGACGATTTTTTTTTTAATTTAAAATAATAATTAAATCTAGGTTTTAGCTGTCAGTATACAAAGAATGTAAATTAATCTCGCTAATGTCACATATATACAAAGTAGTGAAACAATAATTGGGATTCCCCATATAAATGATTCATTCCTAACTTAAGGGGGGTAACGCACCGAGAAACGCAAGAAAAGGCCATTTTTGTAAAATTTATTCCTGGCAACCTATAAAAGTAATCAAACCAATTTTTTTTTTAAATGATAAGCACAAATTTCAACTAATATTTCATAACTTTTTTAGTTAAAAATGTTAAATGTATTCCGAGCTATCCTTTGTCCCGTAACGTCCTGAAAATCAAATGACCTCCGCGGTGCGCACTCCTGCTTCATCGATAATTATCCAAAAAAAAAAAAAACAAAAAGATTATTAATCTTTAGATCCTCTTCTAGTCTTTAACATAGGATTTTTTGAAAATATTGATTTTTGGCGAAATGTCGGCCGTTTGAACTCAAAATTGCGATTTTTAAGACAAAACAAAAAGTGTATCTTCTTAAAAAACTAAAAATTATGTATAGAATAGCCACAGAAATTTTCAAGTCAATCGGTTTATTAATTTTCGAGATATCGTGCGCACCGATTTCAAAAACATGATTTCGAGAAAAACGCGTTTGAAAATTTGTCAATGGGTAAGCGCACGTGTAACGAAGGCATACATTTTCGGCCCTAACTCCGTTATTTTTTTGAATTTCGACTTGAAACTTGGACCAGACATTCTTAAGATATCAAACTTTAAGAAATTAAAAAAAAAAAACTAAAAAAATGGAAATTCCTCGGTGCGTTACCCCCCTTAAACGAGATCCAGCTAAGGGCTCAGTTATAAATAAGTTAATTCCCCTTTTTAAGCGGCTTGTGGCTTAAGTTAGCCCTAAGATACATATGTATATTCGACTGCCAAAAGTCTTTGGTATATCTCTTTCAGTTCCCGTTCCCCCTGGAATGTTAATTCCCCTTACAGACTGCCAATGTCGTTGTAGCGCTTCAGCTTGTCGGGGAAATTGTCGCGGAAGAGAACTGGGTCCGCCCGGAACTCCACCGTGCGCAGTGGCATGCGTCCGTAGATCTTGGAGAAGCGATCGATGCAGGCCGAGCGCTCACGCATGTGATTTAGATCCGCCGACAGCATTTCCGTATTGGTGCACTCGGGGCACTTGAACTTCTTGCGGGGCGTGACCTTAATGGGTGGATTGTTGGTTATGTTGGCCACCAGGAAATTCATGGCGATATCCTCGCAATTCATATGCTCGTCCACCCAGTCCTTGATGTCGCCGGGCATGGCATGTGTGTACATGTGGCTCCAGTACTTGTGATGGAAGGCGGCCCCGGTTAGCACCATGGATATCTGGTTAGTCCATTCCGATTCGTAGTGCCAGCGCATGGTGACGTTATCCCAGACATGAATGCGACTGGGGAAGCCGACAATGTGGTCGGGAAACTCTCGCCAAACCTCGTAGCTAAATTTCGAGATGTGGTTAGAGTTTTAAAATCGTACAAATTTCAAGCTTCAAGTTACCCGAAATCCAGCTCATCTGTGGTTAGCATAATGATGTCGTCGTCTATGGTTAAAATGGCTTCAGTTTCGATTTCCGGATAGGGATAGAATCGATTCGACAACTTGTTCTCCTTGGTCTGCCGAATCTTCAAAGGCTTGGAGATGGATGGGAAGGTGGACACTTAAAAGAAGAAAGCAATAGTTGGCATTATCTAAAAATTGATCTCAAAAAACTTACAATGCGGCGGTGATTTTTTCTGGTTGTTCCATATAACCAAGATGCTTTGCAATGAGGGAACCACGGCCAGCTTTTGGATGAGCAAAAACAGGCTCTCCACGCGATCGTAGGTGAGAATGACAGCAGTGAATCCTTGGGATTTGGGCGCCAGAGAAGGTAGAAAGAGTGGATTGAAGGTGGACCGGGCATTCGTGTCGATGGCGTTCCACTGACGGCTACTGCGAGCACGTAGCGGAAAGATGCGACTCTCGAGCACCTCCAGTGCCGTTAGCGTCACAGTCTTTAAGTCCTTGAAGTACTTGGAATACAGCCACTGGACTTGCTTTTGCATCTCAACGATTTTAACATTGGAAATCGCCTTCAGCTTCTGCATCACGGAATGCAGCTCCGACTCGCGCAGGCGCACAGAGGCCAGCGACCAATCGATCACATCCTCGAAGGGCATTACATAGTTATCCACGGCGACGACGGGAACACAGCCCTGGGACATGATCTCCACCAAATCGGGCTGTCCCATGCGAAGGCTCTTCCCCAGAAGGCAGAACTTTCCGCGCGACAGGAGGCGAGGGTACTCCAGGGATTTGTGGTGCTGCGACAGGGGGCAACGCAGGGAGAGATCCATGCTCTCACATGCGCCCAGAATGAGCATTTGCTCGCTGTGAGCAGAAGACAGCTCTCGTAGGCCGCGCAGAAACCGTGGAAGAATGTTGAGTTGCGCAACCACCAAGAGGAACTTCCTCTGGGCCGTGGGATGGGCATGCTGATGTACCAGGCGCGGGCTCCACACTGGAATGGAGACATCAAAGCCTGGTCGATATGTCCAAGAGTCAAAGCCGCCGCCAAAGATGATGGCATTGTCCGTGTTCACATCCAGCACGGTGTTATAGGACGGAGCCCCGCCGGGCAGCATGTTAAAGATGATGTGGTTGGCGCCGCGATCCCAAAAGTCAAGTAAGGCCAGGGCAGCGCCCGCCAAGTGCTTGTCAAAGACATTCTGGTTGAGCAGGTCCAAGCTGGGCAGGAAGAGGCACGCCTCGTTGGGATTCGAGGTGTAGTAGCGACTCTTCAGCACGGCCTCCAGAATCTGGAAGTACTCACTGGACAGGGTGGCGGCCACCTTGTCGCTCCGCTCGTCCACAAACTCCTGCAGCGGGTAAATGTAGACCTTCAGGCGGTCATGCTCGCACTTGTAGATGTTCAGGCAATCCCAGAAGGTGCAGTTCACGTTCCTCGCCCGCTGCTCGGCCTCAGGGTTCAGTCCCACCTCCTGGATGTGCTCCAGGTCCAAGATAAGCTTGTGGGTATCCCTTTTTCCATGGAAGAATCCGTCCTTGGGGTTGTTGTTGGAGAGATCCCAGAGCAGGAAGCCCGCGCACAGAGCCACAATAACCAGCAGGCCATAGGTGAGAACATTGAGGATCTGCTCCTTGGGATTTGAGTGCGATATGCCCCGTGACTGGGTCACAAAACTCAGCAGATACTTAAGTTTGTTCATTTTAACTCCGAGTTTTGCATTTTGTTTTCACGAAACAGTGTGACCCTACTGTAGGCTAGGAAATCTGGTTACTTTCGACACCGTGTTGGAAAATGCCGTAAATGACAATGGTTAAGTTTGAAAATAAAAGTTATATTTTTTGTTTATTATTTTATAAAAACACTTATTGTTATGCCGTCATATACTTTATTAGCTTCAAAACATAAGTTACACGGATATGAGCAGTATTATTTTGATCTTTTTTATATTTTGGGAAGTTTACAAAATCAATCGGCATCAAAACAAATAGCCAAAAATTACTTTTCCTACTTTACTTTTTTGGTTTTTTTATGGTAACACTTCGCTTCGTGGCCAAAATATCACAACTGGGGAGATCTTTCTTTAGCTTGGCAGAAACTTCCTCCATATTCTCGACAAACATCATGTCGAAGATGATGAGTTGCCGCAGGTTCTTCAGCTCCGAAATCACAGCCAGTCCAGAATCGGTGATATTATAGCAGCCGGATACTTGGAGTCGGGCCAGGGTGCTGCTAATATGTTGCAATCCCTCCAACCCGTCGTTCTCTATGTGCTTGCAGTTGTGAAAGATGACAGTGTCGATGCAGTTGCAGTCCTTAAGGTGCTCCAATCCGATTTTCATGATGGAAGAATTCGAGGCGTCCACCACCTTGATTTCGAACGGAGTGTTCTCTCCCGGCAGCGAGTTGTAGTCTTTCCACAACCTGTTGGGACTACTCACAAAGCGAACTCCGCCTCCGTTCTTTATAATCCATTCTGCACATAGCCGGTTGGGACCCACTTTGGCCAACCGCTCCGCGTCTACCTGATTGAATGCGATGGCCACATATCCCCATATACCGCGGTCTCTCGGTTTGGCCTGGAGCAGTGGAGGCTGCTTCGAAAGACGGGGCTTTAGCTGTCCTCTTGCATTTATCCTAGAAATAAGCCTACACAACAACGACATTTCTCAACGGCCCGAACAGCTGTAGCCGCCGAGTGTTGTCCAACACTCTCTAGGGCTGGCCCGCTCAATTGAACACAATTTTAACACTTTTTGAAATCGAAATCCATTTTGATCGCAGTCGACGTTTTTGACATTCTAAGCATTGTTCAATTGTATAATTTTCGGTAAAATAAACGAATCGAAACGATTCAAACTGGGTGAAATTTTGATCCAATACGCTTAGAGTGCCCGTCCACCGATAACTGATAATTGACTGGTTTCCATTTGCAAAAGAGCCAGATCTGGCCAGAAAATAGCTAAGTTGGCAAGACTGCTCACAAGAGAAGAGGTAAAAGAAGAACTGATAAAGAGAGAACTTATAACTGTTCAAATTTTCACAGCAGCAGGTTGTCCGTGCGCGTTGTTGCTGTAATCAATTAATTAAAAACAAGAACGGAGTAGCTAACTTTAGTAAATGAGATCGAGGCGTGCAGTAGCGACCAAGTGGGCAGATCAAATCGATTTCAGTGAGCCTATGGCAATTACCGCAAGGAAATCACAAATATTCTAAACGCGAGTGTGAGTGAGAGAGCGTGTGTGTGAGCATAAAATCTCGGCAATAACAAAAAACATACATATGCTGAGGTAGCGATTAAAACGCCAGCTAGCATTTGTTTTACGCGATTGATAAGTGACCGAATTGCGGGGCTTAGAACAAAACTGACCACGGGGCGGCAAACAAAATAGAAACAAATACAGTAAATCTCGTATCGTATTGGATCTCTCGTTACGTGCACTGCGCTCTTGTTGTCAATGAGTGCGTCCGCGTGTGTGTGTAGCGTGTGTGCCTGTGTGCGAGCTTGCCGCCACCGCAATTGAAGAAAAACACACCAATACCGAGGCGGCAAATAAAAATAAGCTGTGCCCGTGTGCGTGCCGTGCGCCATATCGGTGTGTGTTCGAATCGAACGTGTTAAAGTGACGAATAAACAAGCGAGGCCAGGGAAGGAAAGGGGAAGCGCAGGAGGGAAATCATCGCATCGGAAGAGATAGACAAACAGAACAGCACACAGGCGGACTCACGGCGAACAGAATCAGACAGCCAAACATTTGTACATTTCCTTCGCACATCTATATATGCATATGTATACACGACGACGTACGTAATAGTTTGCCGCCGCAGACATTAAGGCTCTGTGCTCAGTCGCTCTGTCCCGCTCTCGCCCTCTTGTTTACACGAACGCCCACACCTCGCCCCCGCCTGCGCCCTGATCCGCTTCTGCTGCTGGCCTTTGGAATAGGTGAGTAAATGCCGCATTCCCTCCGCTGCCTAATTAAGTTAAAAATTGACTTTTGCCAAATTGCGGAGTCCGTTCACTTCCCTCGCTCCGTTTGGGGGGTTACCTCTTGCTGCGGGTTCTGTCTCTAATGCTACAGTGGAGCCTGGATAGTCTGCACTGTATCCATATTCTTTTAGTTTAGTTTAAATTGTTTTAAATAATAAATAATACCCCTCTGTAGGCTTGGTGTTTTCCGTATTTGCATTTTTCTTTGAACTTTAAAGTTGAAATAAAGCTTTTATCCAAGAACAGTTTCATCTGGAAGTTTTCTCTACAGAATTTCGACTGTATTTCTGTTTTCTATTCTCCTCTATAACTCCGAAGGCACCCAGCGGGGCCTATATGCAAAAGATGAATGATATACAGGCCCGGCCATGTTAGATGATAAATGGCGCGCTATATTAAATGATTTATCTCCCTCTTTCTCTATGGCTCCCCCGAGTTCATTGTGCCTCCAGATCTGTAGATCTTCAGATCTCTCCTGCCCCACACAGCCCCCCGAGGGCTAATCTGTAGTATCTCTCGCACAGATTTGTGGCGTAGATTTGAGTTGAGTTGAGTTCAGTTGAGGTAAATTGCTGCCAGCACAGCACACGCGCCTACAAGAGGGGATACAACAAAAGAAGTCTGGCCATTTAAGGCTGGAAATGGACAACTAAATCCATCAATCAATTTAAAACAATTTAAAGGCCCTAAAAGTAGTCTTATAAGCAGTAAGAAAGGTTTGGGATAACATTTGAAGTCTAGAATGTGCAAAGAAAGTAACTACTAGCCTGGGGTCTTATTCTAAACATTGTTTTAAAGTGCTTAAAAATGTTTAAAACTTATAAATTTAAATATCTTTTGCTACCTAAGCTTGAATTAAAAGTTTATAGAATTACTCACCCTTTAGTGAATGCAAATGACCATTAAAAGCCGTATTGTTTTCTTCGTATTTTGCTTTATAGCATCTGGTTTTGCCCTTCAATTAAATAAAAAACCCGCCCACAAGTCTATGGAGATTAGCCTAACACCAGAATCTTCCGGATATCCCCCTCATTTCATATTGTTTTTTAGCTTTTATCCATTCACTAGCTGTTCTCATGCTGAGTCAACCAATTGTCATTTCCTCAATACCAGTCAGTTGTTTGCCATTTGATTTTTATTGTCGTATTTCGCTTGGATAGTCGCTGAATCGTAATCGCTTCCATTGGTTCTAATAACTTTCCAGCAGCAGCCATTTCTAAAATAATGCTTTTGCACTCGTTTATTGTTTTCGCTTTGTGCCAGTTATTCCTCGCCCAGTTGCTGCTGCTATCGAATTGTTGCCATTTTTTTCAGTTTCTGCCTTTTCTGTTTTCTAATTAGTTATAATTACACTTAATGCAATTTAGTTATGAGGTTCTGTTTCTGTGCCCACATTCGTGAGCTCCTCAGCGTCAACGTCAGCCTCAGCCTCAGCTTCAGCCTCAGCCCGTTGTTCGTGCCGTTTCCATTTTTGCATTTATACATTTTAACATTGATGGGGGATTTTATGATTAGTGCAACTAGTTCGTGCTGCCTGCATTTTGACCGGGCTTTCTGTTGCAAGGGCCGTCGAAAATCGAGAGGAGAAGTAGTAGTACCAGTCCCCGGGGGTAGGACGCGATTGGGCACACACCGAGCACACACAAAGCCCATCGGACACCAGGCGTTGATGCAATTTGTAGCTGTAAGATTCGACTTGGCCCGATAAGTGAACCAGCAGTTGGAATTTCCCCCATCTCCAAGGTTTTAGGTTCCATGGCCCCATGCCCCCAGAGAGACAGAAATATCGAGATTATGTGGTCATATTTCTTTTCTCCACTTTTTTAGGTTTGATATTTGCTTAGATTTTGTAAGAAACAAGTTTGATATTGCTTTGAAATGACTATAGGAAAACCTTTTTTTCTTTTTCCACTTATTTAACTGTATTAAAATAATTCCAAACTAATTCTACCAAATCCTCAATCTTCCTAATGAAATCAATCTATCTAATGAAACTTGCTTTAAGCTCGCCTTATTCCAATGCGGTTCTTTAAAACCCATTAAGACTAAGCACCAGAAAGAGGGCAAAACGGATGCAGAGCTTAGATTATGTACCTGACCATAATATATATTATAAGAAGGAGCTACACTCCGGCCATAAGCGAGGTGTGAATTCTAGTTAAATTCAGTATCACCTCCGCATCATATGCATATGAGCTGCAATTTCAGCCGTAGATTATATCAGGTGGTCTCATAAATAAATGCATTTAATGCTCCGCTGGTTCGGCTGGATGGGAATGGGGTTCTTGGGCTTGGTTCGGATGGGTTGGTGTCGGTGTTGGTGTTGGTCTTGGCCCTGGGGAACTGGGAACACTGCAATTGCCGCAGATGGCGAACCGAACCATACCGACTTGACCATGGCATGTCGCTTGTCTCACGAAAGCATCTCCCAATCCCAATGATGGAGTCGGCAAAAGCTGAGGAAGCTACGGCTCCGACTCCAGCTCCAGCTACGGCTCCTCATCATTAGCAATTTGAAATGCACTCGAAGTGTTCAGGAAGAGAGATCGGAGGAGAGATGCCGGGGCTGCGAGTGTATCCAATTATTTCAGCATTTTATGGCGTAAATTTCCTTAAACCCAAACCATTTTTCAACTGAAACGAATCGCGAGAAGAACAGAAAAAGAGACCCAGGAAAGAATAACGTATGCAGGTTCCCTCCGGTACCAGTCCCAGGCCCAGTCCCAGTCCCAAAAGGAGCAAAGCTCCACGGCAGCTACAAATCTTAAAAAGGCATCAAGATTATTGCACAGAAAAATTCTTTTCTTCACACCTCGGCCAGACAGCCCATCGTCGTCGTCTTCGCTCCTCAAAGGTCTGCCATGAAAACTAAAAAATAAGAACAAAATAAAGGAACAAAAAAATGGACAGAATAAGAAACTCAAAGAATTAAATGCGACTTCAAAGAAAGCTAAAGCAGCAGCAGCAACAACAACAAGTGAGCGGAGCACGGACAAGAAATATGGTCAAAACGGAGCTACGTCGAGGGCCAACACCACCAACAATGGACATCATGTGCAACAACAATAAAAACCAATTTAAGCCGACGACCAAGCGAGCGACTTGAAGTGTGTGGCAGGAGTGTGGGGCATACACCATGAGATGCACAGCGAAAAATATCAGATCACGTAGAGAGATCTTATAAATGGAAAGACTTCAGATAACTGAAATACATTTTGTACAAAGTTTTAAAGAAATTGCATATCTTAAGTGTTGAATTCCAGCTTTAATTTCATTTTAAATTCTTGTAATCAGTTTAACTTGATTCTTGCGCCTCTTCTGCTTCCAATGCATACTTAATTTTGATTATTTCTTTATTAAAGAGGATCTATGTATCACCATCAGTATTAACATATTATATTTAATGGACTCTTTTTTCCCTGTGTACATATGGTGTGGAGTGCGGAGGATTCCTCGTGGGCTTACCTTCTTGTCGGCTTTCGTTTAACTGACGTCCCCGAACACCACAAAAGCAACAGCCACATCCAACGATGGCAACAACGCATACACACAATCAGTTTAAGAAATCAGATTCGGTTCGAAGTTGAATAGTTTTGCTGCTCGGAATTATGTGTGTATGCATGGAGTATCTTTGTCGCTGCCCCGATCTATTCTATGCTGGAATTATCTGTTTTGTGTGTGTGTGCCTCAGCTACGTGCACAGCTGTAACTTTGGATTAGGGATTCCTTCAAGGGTTTCGGACCGACTGTGATCACTTTTGGAGAGTGAGACAGACGGGGGAAAAAAAGGAAAAGAGAAAACATGTACCAAACATGTCAATGTCAATTTTTGGAAAAAGGGTTTTTCGGCTATATGCAAATGGGGGATATATGCTTTTATTTGATTCTATACGATCTTAAGAGATCACTAAGATAAGAACAAAGGAGATTTTTTTTGGTTGGAGAAAGGAGAAATGTTATTCAACTTGTTTAATATCATCCTAATCAAATCTCTTAATGTAACTCTTAATTATTGAACAGATTTATGTATATTATTCTAAATAAATAGTTGTTTTAAATGAAATTCTAACAACAATAATGCTTCAGGTATTTTTCATACCTTAATTTTTATTTTTGTACAATACATAGCTTAACTTGTATCTTCTTCAGATTATGGAATTCTTTGTCCTTTTTGTAATGCCTATTTAGACTTTATTCATTCATCCAGACTCACTATTCATCTTCTCTTGACATCTATTCAGATTCTGTAAATGGTTGCAACCATAATTCCTTAGAAAGTGTCATATTCTAATGACAATGGTAGGGCATTTAGGGTCAGTCATTGATGTGTTATCCTATTATTACCTATCCCAAGCACTTTTCACCTTCACTCCGCTCACACGCACACAGCCTGCTAATTTCCAAAGTGGCAAAAACTCTACAGAAGGGCAACACAATCCGCTCGAGAGAGAATTGAGGAAAAAACCCGAAACGAATCCCAATCAAAAGACCTTCGCTGCAAGAAACAGATGCTCCCTTCTAACACGCACACAGCCCTACAATATATACACACCGATACATATATATATTTGACCGATCATATCCAGTAACAATGCAAGTGAAATCCCAGAATCCCTTCCTCTTTGTGCCCAGTTCTGCAGGGGCTGCTCGCTGCTCCGTCTTTGGAAAACGAGGCCCAATCCAGTTTTGTGTTGTTTTTCTGCTATGCTCTGCTCTGCTCCCTGCAGATCTCCAGTTGATTTCGTTTTGGCTTTTCGGTTCCTGGAGTTTTTCAGAATTTCGTGCTGTGCCCCGGCCGCTTTTGTTGTTGCTGCCGCTTCTCCTCGCAGCTCTTGTGTTTTTATTTTTTCTTCACACCTTCGAGAAGGCAGCCCAAACTGAAATTTCAACGTTGACTGGAAATCCAATTCAATTCCCAATGGCGGTCGCACTGCAGGAGAGTGTGGGAGCGGCAGAGGAGGACGCGGACCTCATCCCATCCTCCTTCTCCCCCTCCTCCTCTTCTTCCCACAGCCGGTTTTTGGTGTTGGTGTCGCGCTCGGTTTTCTCACTTGGCCCGATCCCAAGCTGAAGCCCAAGCTGTGCCTTGGCTCATTGTATTTCGTAGGCCGCATTCTGGGATCTCAGCGGCGACGACTGACAGCTCCAAAGCCCTGCGTTCTTTATTATTTTGCCTTTTCAATCTCCTATTTTACGTGGCAGACACACTTGAGCGCTGGAGTACTGTATATTTCGGGATTAGGAGATGAAAACATTTAATATGACACCAACTTAAAGTTTTAATAATGGAAATTTAATAAATATGTTAATACCATCTGGATTTCTGGAAAGTTTAGCTAAACTATGCCTTATTTTGATATGATATCTCGTTGTAGTAGTCGAAATATAATTCTATACCAAATTTCATATCGATCTAACCTTTCTAACATCTTTAAGATACTTTTATATTAATTCAGTTTATTGCACCTAAAATTCCCCAATACATATTCCCAACCTTAAAGTATCAAACATTCGGTTATCTTATCGATATTACCTTGTTTTTATTTTTGTTCTGTGTATAAGATCTTTTCTTTAGGATCGGTTAATTTCTGCGTTTTTCTCTTTTTTCGTTAAGATCCCTTGACAGTCGGCTGAATGTGCGCATTTTTCCTTCTTTCTCGCCCCGCTTATATATTTTTTTTTTCCGCTGCTCGAATGGAATACAATTTGACATGCTTGGGATTTCCATGAGAGCACAAAAAATCGGAAATTATTGCCGCTGGAGATTAATTTTGAATGCGGTGTGCTTGAGCTGCTCCTCCTGCGGCTTTCTGCTTTTATCTGATATCCAGGAGATACTCAGATACTCGAATATACGAGCAGCTTAAGTCTGGGGATTACATGTTGCCGTTTTGGTTCAAGGTGAGAGATCGGGCTTTGGGCTTGAGTGTGCCGCCATCGTGACACTATCTGGAATACGTATGTACTTGTACTTGGCTAGTCCGGCAGGGCCTCAGAGTTTGACAAACAATAATAATGAAGAAAACTGTGGTATCAGCAGCAGGGGTGAGTTTGTTTATCATCATCTGCCTGATAACCGAACATTTCGGAAGCCTGAAAGCCTGGGCTTGTTGTGTGTGACTGCGGTGGGTAAAATTGTGCAAGTCCGTCACTCGGTCTCAGGTGTGATATCACCCCGTTGAGTACATCGTAAAGGCTTTTCTGGGAAATCAGTCGCAGCCGCAGGATAAGATTGTGGGGGAAAAATAGTGTCAAATAGTGAAAAAAAATAACTAAATATTTGGTTCTGGGGGTGATCTATTATATAAACCTAAAGAATACAAATTTAAAATTCAAATGGTACTTTCAATTAGCTTCATTATGCCCTTGCCGGGTATTATAATTTTAGTCAAAATTAAAAAACAAAACATTTTAGAAAACAACATTTTTTTAAAAATGAAGTAGATTTCTTCTCCCCACTTCTTAAAATTACGAATAATCTAGGAGAAGAAGCAAAATAATGATTAAGCTTCTTAGAATTCATCTGCGTCATTTGATTTGTAAACAAAAAGGTATTTGCCTTCAAGATTTGTAAGAACAACATTTATTACAAAGAAAATTAGATCAATCCGAAAATGCTGTTAAAAATGCTGTTAAAAATGCCTTCTAATGCATTTTTTAGATCACAATTATCAAGGTTAGTGGGCTTGCGAGGAATAATTCATTCACCTGACTGGCCACCACACCCCAAATAGAATAGATATGGGTCTAGGATATATTATTTGGCATATGATATCACACGCTACGTTCTTATCACAGACCCAGAGCGGCAACAACAATGGGAGCAACAACAACAATGAGCATAAGCATTTGCGTTGCGCTTTATTTATTCTTTATTTATGTGCCTTAGACCAATCAAGCAAAACGGTTTATCATTGAAGCGATAAAAAAGACGTTAATTTATTATACACACACACACACACACTCTGACAAGTGCACAAACAAATACAACGTAGAAACCGGCTAAAGCAAGAGGAAAATAATAATAATAACAATAATAATACCAATAAATGTTTGCTAATTGCGCAAAATTGAACTTGAAAATGTGAAATGGAGGGGAGTACACACAAGAAGAAGGGGCAAAGCTGTTTGATTGAGTTCTTTGTCCAGTCAGTCTGTCTCTCTCTGCCCCAATAAACCGTTATTAGTGCGCAAAGAAATGGAAAAAGTACAGTGAAGTTAGGCAGATCTAACAAAGAGGGTGGACCTTAGTTTTCTGCCAAGCTTACATGCTAATCGATAGGTCCTTATCCGATCCTTAAAACTGTACATAATTATTGTTGCTTAAAAACTTAGCATGAGTGTATTTAAAATAGTTTTCCACTAGAACAACATTTCGAGTACCCAAGTCAAGTCCCCAAATACCACTAAAATTCGCTCGAATTATTCAGAAAATGCCACTAATTTGTTGGAACTCTACGAGTCGGGCCTGCAAATGAACAAAAGTCTGCAATTATAAACTCTGTATACTCTTAGTTGTTTAATTAGTGTGGTCCCGGGCAGAGAGGCTGAATAATATGAGTGCGTCTCGCGTATCTAGAGTGGAAAATTAATGGCAACAAAATTAAATTTATTTTTGCAAAGAAAGAAGCGAAAAAAAAACGGCAAAAGCAGCAACAGCAGCGGGAGAGCGGAGGCAGAAACAAGAGCAACAAAAACAACGGATTGCCAGACAGCCTGGCAATTTTGTTTCTTATTGGATTTTATTCGAGCGCACACGCGCGCGCAACTAAGTATGTGTGTGTGTGTGTGCGAAATTTATGTTGCTATTTGCGTTGCGGCGACTGCGCTGCCTCTTATCATGAGTTGTTCTCGCGACCGTTCTTGTTGTTTTTTCTAGTTTGCTGCCGCTGCCGCTGCTGCTGCTGCTGGCACGTTACCTAATTAGTTGCTGCAGACAGCGCGACGTTTTTACCTTTTACGTTGTTTTTGTTGTAATTGTTGCCCACACAAATACACACTCACACACTCAGAGAAACGTGGCTTTGCGGTCGCTTTGACGTAACACATTACGACAATTGCCAGCAACGTCGACAGCGACGCCGACTGCACGCGATTTCCGTTCTCTGCCCACGCACAGTTTGGCCTGCTCCCTCTGCTTCTGCTGCTGCACACATCACCACAGCAGCAGCAGACGCAGCAGCTGCGGCAGAAAACTGCTGCGACTGAAAAGATACTCAGATACAGATACCAACAACCACGGCGAGCAAACACGCGACAAAGCGCAGCTTCAAACGTTTTGTATTCCTCTTACTTGGGCTTTGGCTTCTGCATCCACACTTGGCTTTTGTCTTGCGGCTAAAAAGCCACAGTATCCACAGTACCCACAGTACCCACCGTGGAGCTCAAAAGCTTGTAAATATATTTGGAAACCTGCACTTGACATGTTTATAGCTTGAACTTCTATTGATAAAAAGATGTTTAATCGCTAAAAATGTAGGACTTAGTCATAACATGCATAAATTGAGAATTTATCTGTTAAGCGGCTAGAGTTTACCAAGAATGCTACAGAAATGACAAGGGATTTTACATTTCTTCTAAAAGTTTCACAAAAACATATTCAATAAAATAGGTTAGAACCCAAAATGTATCTTTTATAAGGAGATACATTTTGAATATATCTTTGAAATATGTATATCTTTTATAAGAAGATACATTTCGAAGCTAATTTTTGACGGCAATTTTATTGATGAGATGAGATTTTCTTTAGAATTTTTTTCGTTTGTAATAATTAGGAAGTAATATTTTAAATTAGTAATTAACATTAGAAAATAATTTAAAAGATGCGTAAAATGAATGCATGTAAATGTATTTATACCTCTATCATTCAAAACCCTAATAATACCTACAGCCTACAAATACCCAGTTTCCTAATTTAAAACAAAAATTTAAATGGTATGATCCTACTTAGAGAACTATTTATAAATTAGTAGATTTCCGATTCCTCTACCACATCTCTAGCCAGCTTTATTATCAAAATATAAACCCGAAAATAAACACTTATTTCCACGGTGGCCACGGGTTTTGGCAGCATCGCAGCGCATGGATTGCAGCTGCTTGGCGACCCCACCTCACCCCAGACTGCCACCCACTCCCCGCTCAGTGCTTTTCCCCTCCCCATTTTCCGACCGCCCACTGCCGCGACAGAGCTGCTGTGGTTGTATTTTTTGCCTTTGACTCGATTTTCTCTTCGCCAACGAGAGACAGCGAGAAAAAAACACTTGAACAAAATGCAACAGTCAGCTTATTCACAAAAATATTGTGTATAGTATATTTTTATTCGTTTGGCAAAGGTAATAAACAACACAAATCGAGGGAAAAGAAAAAAATAAAACCAAAGACAAGACAGAAAAGCCATTTGGGCGAACGAAAACGCTTTCGAAGAGACACAAAAAAACAAAAAAACAATGACAGATATGAGGGGGCGACAACAATAACAACAAATACAACAACAACAAAAGCGATAGCAGCAACAATAACAAATCAACTTGAAAAGGCAATAGCAAATTACCAATTTAAATGTTAAAATCCAAAGCGACAGTCGAGCAACGGGGCAAGCCACTAAAAATTAAGTCAAATAAAAATGCAGCCACGGCATTTAGTGAAGTAGAATGCTGAAAAAAGAGAGAAGAGGAAGGAAAATCTATACCCGAATGCATACTATGGATACGATAATTATATAAACAACGAAAACCGATTGCCGATGGCCTCTATTTCTATCTCCCACCCTACTATCTGTGTATCTCCGTCTCTCCACGCTACTCCCCACATGAAAAATGATCATCGGAAGATACATTCGTACACACGTTGATCATGAATATGTGGGGATACTCACTATACTATACATATCTGTATATATATATATCTCTGTGTATGTAGCATAAACATATGTGTGGCTGGCACTGGGGACCATTGTATATATCAATGGGTGTATTATCATATCATCATCAGCCAGCGGACAGGCGACAGCGTCGACATTTTGTCGTTTTTATAAGAAGACAATACCCGCGACCATGCGTTATCTAATAAATTGTGAGGGAGTTGACAACGGACGACGACGACGGACGGACCACAGAAAAAAATACAAAAACATACTGAAAACCTAAAAAATTAAACACGAAACAAGGCAAGAAATCTGCATTTTGGTCGTAAATACTGTTGTTGTCTGTTAGCTGTCCGAAAATGAGTCCAGAGTGAAAGCCCCCTCGAGAGATGTTTTCGGTCCGCGTGGGTTTTTCCCTCGAATTCCCCCGGACTGACTACTTATGTACCTTTACAGAACCCGGGCTGTGGCTTATCAATATGCGAATTAGCCGATGATTATGCATGCAAATCGATTCAAAATGGTGGCAGATCGGTGGACAGAGGAAATTAGCAGCTCACTGCTGATTGGTGTGTGAAAATTGATCCGCAGATCGAAAGATAGCCCCCAGATAATGATTTAATGGCCCGCATCAAGCTTAGGATGTGTGTTCGGCCTTCATCAAAGTGCCCTGATCGATAGGTGCGAAATCGGTCGTTTTTGTTTCCTCCGATGATGATCGATAGGCCCTGCAGGCTTCAACCTCGCCTTTTTGGCAAGCTTATGCAGATTTTGGTTTATAAAAATATTCCAAAGACTCGGATTCCTTTCAAGAGTCTCTGCGGGATTAAATTGTGAAACAATTTATTGATTAAGCTTAGGATTTGCATAGATTAGGCAAAGGTATACTTTGGCCAATTTCCTGTCCTCAAACATTTTGATTAGTCGATCATAAACCCCTCTGATTAGTTGCCCCATCCCCCTTCCAGCTCCCTTTCTTCTCTGGGACAGGCCCAATGTTTACCCCAACAAACTATATGGACAAATGTCAACAAGTTTGGACATTTCCCTCTGTAGATACCGCAATCGAAGACAGTGCAAACCTATTGATTAGATAATTGTGGAGAGTCACTAAATGTAGAGCGGAAAACGTGCGACAGTCTCCAGATACAGATACAGATACAGATAGAGATAGGAACTCCCCTACGAAATTGGGGCCAGGTCTTGTCGCTTCGACTGCCACTAATCAGAGCCTCTTCAGTTCGGACACTTGAAGTTTTTCCTGGCCAACTTCGCCTCGGTTAACTCGCCTTTACTATATATAGACAGGGCGAGAAGCGAGAAGCGGCACCATGGCAGACATGGAGAAAACTCTTTGAAGAAAATCTAGCTAGCTGCTGCTGCTGCTGCTCTTTTTATTTGATTTCATTACGCCTCGGTTCGCCTTTTCCTTTTTTCTTTTTTGCTTTTATTTTTTTTTTGTTTTGCCTCCGTTTGCGTGTTACTAAATTTGGTTGTCTGGGCATTTCTACGCGTCTCTGCGCGGCGATATGTGGTGTTTGTGTGTGTGAGCCAGACCATTTTTAGTAGCCGGTCTATATACGTCCTGTGTGTGCCATGCCATATTGTATATGCCAAGTCTGCCAAGAGCTGCGGTAATTGCTAAGTATTTTTTCTTTAATTCGTTGCTAACCGCCTTGGTCGCTGGCAGAGCGCTGCCCTTTTTGGTGGGTGTCTCTGCGGCCTGGGAAAGTGCTCCTCTAGTCCAGCTCCATTTTGGCATCCGGACCAGCTTTTGCTGGTGATAGCGAGAGCCAGCCACAAAACTGCTAGGCAGCATCCCAGTTCATTATCTCTGCCTCGCACTGTCACCGGATTAAGCAAAATAATTCGAAATAAAAGCTGCACACGCTGCACAATTCTGGAGCAAGCGAGATGATGATGAAGACATTACGTCTGTTTTCTGTTTTTTTAAATTCTGAATTCTGCACTCTGAAATACGAATGCTTGGGGGCCTCGTCGTCGTCGTCGTAGTCGTCACCGTGATGATGATGTTTTTGCAACCAACAGCAGCAGCAGCAGCACTCGGTTTTGTTTTGTTTGCATTATAAAATCGTTGGCTCTGCGCGTTTTTTTTCGCACAAAACATCCGGTCGTATTTTAATTTAATGAGTATAAATTCTGTGCTTGGCCAGAGACACCACCACCACTGGCACTTTCTGCACAATTATTGTTTATTTATAAAGCATGCAAAATAAATATATACCTTTGAGGTCTTTTCGAGCGGAACGTATCTAATAATTGCGGTTATAAATGAGTGTTCTTATTATTTCCTATTAATCAAGCAAGTTTTGAATATTGTATTTTATTTTGCTTATTTAATTGGAGATTTAATTAATAATTTGTAACTTGTTAAACATATTTAAATTTTTAAATATCTATTGAGGGTGTTATAGAATATCTAGGGCTTATAAACCCCTGAATTTTATATCTGAAACAGTTTAAACATATTTAAAAGTCCTAGATATTTCGTATATTTAATTTAAATTTTTGCAACTAGTTTATTTTATATTTCGAAATGCTATATGTTACCTAAAGCTTATATTATTTATCACAATGCTTAACAAATGGTTTACATTTAATCAAAAATCCTTGAAATACTAGAATTATTTCATCTAAAAATCTAAAGATTTGATGTATATTTGTTATAAATTTATTTTTCCCCTCTCAATACTCTGTTCTGCTTCATTTTGGCAAAAGCTTCAAATATCCCTATAAACAAATGAATAACAAAATCTGATCGTGTGCATTCTCCCTTTTGCAGAGCCTTCATCATGCAGACGGTCGTCGTAGCGTCAAGCACTGCAGTCGCAAGCTGCTTTCCAACACTGGACGACGCTGAGTGACATTCGCTGGAATAACGGCGCGCGCTTTCTTAATGCAAATGCCGATCGCTTCGAAAACAACGAATTTAAATCAGAAAAACCCGCAAAATGCACGTTTCGGCCATAAAGGGCGGGCAACCGCGAGAGCAGCAGCAGAACAATGGTGATAATAGCGGCGGCAGCAGCAGAAGTCATCGAATATGCAGCAGCATGGAAATACTAAGTAATAGCAGCAGCAGCGACGACGCATTAACGATCGATGCCAATGGCAGATTTTTAATGTCATGGCGACGTCGGCGGCGACGACGATGCAAAAACAACGATAACGATTGCAATTACAACACTTACAACACAACCAATGAATTCAATAAAATCAATAAACTGCTGCTAATTACATACATGCTGCTGATAACAGCGGCCACAATTTGTCAAAGCGCCGCCCAGTCGCCATCGTCATCGTCATCATCATCGAGCGGCGGAACAGCCACTGGAGGATCTCCCCTGAGCGCCTTTCTCAAGTCCGGCGGTGCCTCCTACAACCAACAGCTGCC
>VNJT01017792.1:0-42099 GCA_008042655.1 Drosophila burlai | reverse complement strand
TTAATCACAGAGCCTGCGGGAGCAGGGAAGGAGAACGAACAGGGGCAGGAGCAGGAGCTGGAGCGGGAGCAGGAGAGGAAGCAAGAGAGTCACTCAATGGCCCCGGCACTTGACTCAACTCATCTATCTCACATTCTGCCCGCTCCTTTTTCTCCTCTTTTTTTTTTTGGTTTTGCGCTTACTTTTACTTTTTGGTCTCCGTCTCTGTCCCTGTCTTCCGTTATGGCGTTTTGTCTTTGTCTCACTTGGCCTAAATGTGTAATACCCTATAATGTCGTTTAATCCCACTCGACGTGTTTTAGTTTCGCCCCGCCAGCTTACGGCAAAGTCACATGGAGTCACCGGGAGTCGCTGGAGGAGTCGGGAGTCTCCTGTTGACGCAGCCGTTGGAGAGCTAATTGCCAGGTGCCTCGGGATGCAGGAGGCGGGATACGGGATACGGGTTATGGGGCGTGGAATGCAGCTTCCCCAGTTTTTGGTTCCCTGCAGCTACTTGATTGGCAATTAGCGGCAATCTAATGGCTGACGGCCAATTAATATGGCTCTCGGGAACAACTTGTTTCTAGTAATAGCAATTCAATATTGTCTCCACAAGTCCAAAAGAGGACTTAAGGACAATAGAGAATGTTTAATAACTATAATGCCTCAAAGGATCAAAAATCGTTGTGGGTTTAAGATGCTGTTGAAAAGTATGCTACGATTTAGTTATGAGTTAAAAATCCAAAGTTTTGAATGCACTTTCTTAGGTGCCTCTTTATCTGCAATAAGTTTTTTAATTTTTGTAAACTTATACCTTATCATTAAGTATTTGTTCTTAACTAACTAATAAAAAAAACTGGACCGAAAAAAGCTTTCCTTAAACCAAATCTACAGGAATGTTATAGAAATCGCTGAAGATTTTAAATCAATTTTGGTGCCCAAAAAAGTATGCTATAAAATCTCACACCAGGAAATGTGCTATAAATTTCCAATAAATAGTTTATTAGTAGTTTATATAGTGTTTATTCCATATTTAATTGTTCATTTTTAGACTCTAGTTTGATCACTTGTCAATAAATAGCCCAATCTAGAGAGTCCTGCCACTGAGTACCCCGTTGATGACCAATTCCGGTGATGCATATTCAACCCGAGCAATCGCCGGTGTCCAGCTGGGACGACTGTCCAAGGCCGCGTCGACCTTCAAACAGACACTCAGCGGATGAACAGCCGCTCACTCAATAGTAGTTGGCGGTTGGGAATTTCGAGATGAAAAGCGGTGGCAGGACGAGAGACGGGATGCGGGAGATGGGAGGAGGGAGGACCAACAGAACGACAGAGAGACAGCACTTGAATTATTAAGTTTTCTGTTTCTTTTTTTTTTTGGTAATTAACTTAAGTAACTGCCACGACAAATCAAACGGGGAGGCCTGTCCTGCCCACACAGCCACACCCCGTCCCGATCCTATCCGATCCGAAAGTGACCAAGTGAAGTGGGAAAGGAAAACAAGACGAGGCGCGGCACGGCAACACCGAAATCGAAAAGAGGAAAAATTAGAACAACAAAGCGGAAGGAAAGCGGGGGCGAGGCGAAAATCATTTGGCTTGGAAAGCAGTTTGCTTCAATTTATGCGCATTCCAATCAATAACTGTGACACATGCAAGGACAACAGAACAGAACAGAGCAGAGCAGAACAGAGCAGGGCAAGCCAGCCAAAGGACTCAGGACTCGGGACTCACAAAACCCACCCAAGAATCTCTCCACGAGGAGAGTGAAAGTGCCAGGACATCGTCGAGAACATGGAAGATGGCTCGCTGGTGTTTGTGGCATGGATATGAATGTGTCAAACTTATGCTGGCTCACACACACACACACACACACACACGCTCTGTCACCCAAACACACACCCACGCAAGAACACCCACACACACAAACACACATATGTCGGTGTGCGTGCAGAAATTGATAAGAAACGGAATAACCCTCAAGAAAATTTGCGGCGAGCGAACGAATGCGTGTGTGTGTGAGTTTGGAAGGATGGGAGAGTCACTGAGAAAATGGAAAACAAAACCAAAAATGCCTGCACAAATAAGAAAATAATAATAACAACAACAACAACTACAAGGAAGTAGCAGAGTTAAGGTATGCGATAGGGAAGTTTGTATACTCTTTCCCAGAATTAAAGTATTTGTTTGTTTTAATTTTTATATTAAAATTGAGAGTAGAAAGTAAATAGTGTGATTTTAGTCATAATTTATTTGTTAATTTAATATTTATTCGGTTTAATAAGTACCTTTATTACCTATTTGCTATGTACTTTGACCCCAAAGTTATATTTACAATCTTATTAATATATTAAACCTAAGTAAGTCAAACTAGTAAGTCAAACAAATATTATAGTTTAGGCCCTGTTTATTCTAAAAAACATCTCTTGATTCATTGAAAATCGAATTCCTTTATTGAACTTTTAAAACTTTATAATCTAAAAGACAAAAAATGTTAAATTTCTGATAAACTTTTAGATTAATATACTTCTAAAGGACATATATGTATGTTCATATGTGCTTTAAACCAATTAATACTCTTTTCGCGTGGCAGGACATTAAACTTATCGAATGCATTGGATGGCTGGGAGGATGCTCTTGACGTTCCGCGAAATTCCATTACCAAGGCAGTTCAAATATGCGATTGGCGGGGTTATAGAATTCAGCTTTCCGAGTAACAAAGTCCCCGAGTTGGAATCAGACTCGTTATCGTCGCCGCATCTGACAGTTTGGTAAGTTGAGCATCCAATCGTATCACATCGCATCTCATGGCTGCGTGAAACATCCGCTTCAATTTCAGTGCTGGCTTCAGTTTCCCAGTTTCAGTATCGCAGTTTCAGTTTACCAATTTCCCAATTTCCCAGTTTGCCAGTTTTGCCAGTTTTGCCAGTTTGCCCGTTTGAGTTTTCGGCTTGTGAGCGGGCCAAGGTAGCTTCGTCGCTCAGCGTTTCAGATATAAGCGTTACAAGGACGCCGCCTGACCAAAACGAAAGCAAACGAATCGAAACGAAACGCGTGGCAGGGCGAGGCGGGGGCAAAGCAGCGAAAGGACGCGGCAAGGATTTTGCGCAGTCCCTCCTTGGCACACAAGTCGCTCTGCTCATTTTATTTTATTTTACTTTACTTGATTTTTTATTTTTTTCCCTTTTTGCACACGCACCACAACGAGGAGCAAACGCAGAAAGGAGGCGCTCACACACAAACACATCCACATCCACAGAGAGTGCTACAGCGGCGGGGCGGAGGCAGAGGCAAGTTTTGTGAATGAAATTTCGCGCAGGCACAAAGCGGCCAAACAATGTGATAAAAAGGGAGACAGCGGCAGGACAGGCCCCACCGACATCCCCCAATTCCCTCGGGCAAGTCACGCGGCGAGCGGATGCACAGAGAGTCTCTCCCCACACAGCACCACACCACCCACTGCCACCCATCAAAAACAAAAGCAAACACAAACAATGCCGCCAAAAAAAAACACAGGCGAGCTTCTAAGAATGATCCCACGTTGGGCGCCATACTTTAATATTTTCATAATTCAGCTTTAAACTTAATTGCTTTGAATATTGTAAATAAATTTTGATATATAATTTGTCATAAATCAAATATAAAGTAAAGATTTTCAGGATGCAATTCGTATAACTTTATTACACATAGCATCCTTTTCATCCTTCTGATGACAGTTTAATTTTAGGAAGTCCCACTGTATTGTGTGTATAAAAAGAAGCTTCAAGGGAGTCGACAGCCGCTTTTTGCTGCTACTTCCTTGCTTTTCCTCCCCCCACACCCCACACACCCACCCTCTCTCTCTTTCCCCCTCTCTTTCTCTCTTGATTTACTGTTTTTGTTATTGTAGCGGGCGTGGTGTCTGCGCTGCCTTCGTCGAATCGCTGGAAGGCAAAAAGGGAAACTAAACTAATGCCCGGCATTTATCGATGATGGCGATGACTGCGACGACTGTGACTCAGATTCGAAATCGGACTCAGACGCGTTTGGTCCGTTTTGACCCACAAATGGTGCGGCACAACCAACGAACGCTGGCTGTTGCCTGATAATTATGCCAGCTACGAGCTGCGAACTGGCAGCAATTGGAGATGGCGCTGGAGATACCGCTAAACGCGCGCAATAAAAGCCAAGGCGGATATGCGGATGATAGTGGTCGGAAGTCGGAAGAGCGGTTGCCTCAAATAGGTTAATGCAACCCACACGATGGCTTGGGTAGGAGAAATAAAGGTGGAGATAAAAATGTAAGAGAAATTGGGTTTCCTAGGGAGACTTCCTTGGGGGGGATAATGAAAACTGAAATTTATAAATTGTAAAGAAGTATTTTGTACAAAGAAAGGATGTAAGCGGATGTAAGCTTAGAACTCCTCTAAGAAATACCTGGTTACTATTTATCCTTATTAATAAATTATTATCGTTATATCTAAAATGAACTAAATAAGTCTAAAGGACCTCTTATTCAGTTCTTAACGGATCCTTGTAAAAGGCTTACCTTGCTATCACAGGATAATGCAATATTAATGGGCATAAAGATCCCATTCATAGGTAATACATCTTTCAAGGACCTTGCACTGCTTTCAAATGTTTTTGACACCCTACAATGATTCGATAGATCAAATCGGATAAGCACAGTAGCGCATTGAATGTCCAACCATTTTGGGAATACCCCAGCAACGCCACCACCCACCCCCCAGGCACCCATCACTCACTCACACTCTCATATCTGTACGCATGCAGCACGTAAAATGTAAATTCCTACGGCGGAGTGTGTGTGTGTGCTGTTGTTGTTGGGTGATAAAGCCATAGATAGAGCGTGGGTGCATGAGTGTGGATAATGGCTCGTCGCAAAGTCGAAACGCACACACACCGATGGGGCCAACACCGAATGTCTGCACACGCCCCACAATCGCACACACAGGACAGCCAGGACACCCAGGACCCATACATATGCCTGCCTCACATAATAAGGTGCGATTTGTCTCGCGCATAAAACGAAATTTCCTGCACACACACGGAGAGAGAGAAAGAGGGGGGGTAGAAAGGATATGAAGGACCTCCCCCCACTCCCTTGGTAGCTGGCCAACAATAGTCGGCGCTTCTTTGGCGGGCTGAGCAGGGGCTAGCTTCGATTGCTTTGTTGCTTGTACATGACAGGGAAAGCATTGGGTGTCGTCGTCGTCGTCCTCGTCGTAGTCTCTCTCCTCTGCGTTTGTGGGTGGCTTGTGCCTGTCTCAGTCTGTGTGAGTGTGTGTTTGTGTGGGGGGGCTGACAGTAAGCAAGGACGGGGGCGCTGTTCTTCCCCCCCGCGTACATCTTTGTAGGTTAAGGCTTATGTCAAAGCAGGAAAATGGGCGACAAAAGGCGTAAGACGAAGGCAAACTCGTTTGCCATAATTATTGCTTTTGTTGGTAGCTATCGTCCTTCCTTAGTAACCTCTCCATTCCACCCCCCTCACCCTTACAGCCCGCACAATCCGTGGCATTATTATTTTAACCGGAAATGTGTGCATATAGATGTGTGGGAGTGTGTGTGTGCGAACGAACATTTTGTGAACTGCATGAACTTTTGTGCCTTGGCCAAGAGGCAGCTTTCCCTGCGTGCCGGCATTTAGCAAATTTTTTATGACAATGTTTGCCTCTCTCTCAGCCGCTCGATGGAGCAGCCCTTAATTTTATGACAAATATTATGTTAAAGACCGAAATATGCGCTACAGCATAAAAGTCAATCATTTTTCATTTCAGCTCCATGCCGAACCCAAGCTGTGAGTCCTTACGTTATGTTGTTGTTGTGTGTCCACTGGGGACATTTAATTTTGGGTTTTCCTCGTTGCTGCTGTGATTTTTCTTGATATGCGATATCGTTTTATTTCGCGCTCTCTCTTTACTTTGTTTGGTTTTTTTTTTGTTTTTTTTGCAGGACTCTCTTCTCCCTTGGTGTGTGTTGTGTGTTTGCGGGCGTGTTTGCCACCCACTGGCCAAGCTTTTGTTGATATTTGGTGTGGCCTGCTTCAATTTATGCTCTGTTTGCCTTTATTGTCTTTTCCGACTTGCCCTTTTCCCTTTTGCCTTTGCCCCTTATTCTTCCCTGCGTTGTTTGTCGTGGTTGTACGGTTGAACTTGGCTAAAATGGATGCTATATGGGAGGGTTCAAAGTGGGGAATTAGGTGTACGCCAGTACAGGAAAGCAGGAAGGTATAGCTAAGGAGA
Organism: Drosophila burlai; assembly: GCA_008042655.1. Lineage (NCBI taxonomy): Eukaryota > Metazoa > Arthropoda > Insecta > Diptera > Drosophilidae > Drosophila > Drosophila burlai. The sequence continues at coordinate 35,875 of VNJT01017792.1, read as the reverse complement.
GCGGGTCTAATTTCTTGGAGTTCATTATAGGTTTAAGGAAATTAGAAAGCTCTCAGTAAGCCACTCTGCTTTTTTAATAGTCATTGTATTTGACCAGAAAGTAATTATAAACAAGAGAAACTTTAAGATATAATGCAAATATTGATGAGGTTGAACCACATTTAGAGTAAATAAATTAAAGTATATTCTAACAGTGTTTCTAATATAAACTCCTGCAAATCTAAGCTTTTCTAAAAACCACTTTTCAAAGACTTCCTTCGTTTTAAGCCACAGAGTTCCTTCTGTACTAAGGATGTGTACTGGTTCTTTCACTCCCTCCTGCTGCTTATATTCTCTTCTTTTTTTATTGATAAGTTCATTTAATGGGCCTGGCCTGGCCTCCGCCAGCTGCCGTCCCAGCTCCCCATCCTCCACTCCAGTTCGTCCCTCTGCAGGGGCGTCATTGCCATTGTCTCTGTTTGACATTTGTTGGAGTGGCCGCCTAATGAGTTTAATGCTTTGTTATCATCGCTGTAATCGGCTTATGTAATATGGCAATATAATTGAATCCCGGAATTATGTCATTCCGCTAAGACTGACTCTCATTCTGACTCTGACTCTGACTCTGAGTCTGTGTCTGTGTCTGTGTCTGGGGGCACTGTCAACGCACTGGAGTTTACAATTGCAAAATTTACAAATTGCCAATGCTGCACCTGCCCCCAAAACAAAGCATAAAACGTGTGTGTGCCTATGGATGGATGGGTGTTTGTGTGTCAACTTGAGAGCAAATGAAACTTAACGGAAAAGAAAATTACATCATGCTCGTCTCAATGGGTCGACATAATATTATTTTCTCGGCCCAAGCTACAAGGAGGGATAGAGAGAGTGAGAGAGAGAGAGACAGAGCAAGAGGTCCTGGGTTCCTTTGCCACCCTCCCTCCCCTTCGTCTGGTAGTCAATTTTTTATTTATTTATTTTATGCCTACGCACATACGCGCCCTGGGAAAGCAGCCAAAGGAGCGGCAGCCTGACAGGCCGAAGGAGACCAAGGAGCGCGGAGGCAGCTTGACAGGTGTCGCCGACTGAGTGGCTGCCTGACAGACTCCCAAAAAGTGGGCGTGGCCCCACTGTCGGGGGTGTCGGGTGGTGGTGAAAAATGGTAGCCTATTATTCTTTGTATTGTTTTATGTGGCATTTATACGCGTATTTTTGTCGTCCTTTAATAGGCGAGACGAGGCGAAAGCGAAAGCGTAAGCGAACACCCTGCCGAGTGGAAAATAACAAAGGCAATGGACTAGACACCGCCGCCACCCCAGGATCACCCCACATCCCCATCAGCTGGAGGGCTCCTCCTGGCCCCCACCCCCGTACTCCGTGCTCCTCGCCCGTATCGCCGCCATCCAATCAGTAGATAAATAACACATAAAATGAGGTGCTTAATCGGGTTTGAAGTGATGAAAGTGAAACTGAGCCGTCCGTCTGTCCGTTTCGCCTCCTTTCCTGCCTCCCTGCTAGCTGCTTGTGTTGTCCCACCGCCGTGGGCGATGTCGTCTTTGTCTCTGTCGCAAATCTCGAGTATCAACTCGGTATTTGAATATCATTTGCGGCCGCAACATTTTCGAGTGTGCGTGTCGTCCTTCGTCCTTCAGGCGTGACAGCATAATTCCACTTTAAATTGCCGCGCGTAGACGAGTAATTTGTCAGCATTGTTTGCATAAATTAGGAAGCCGTAAAAGGTTGATTGGCAAAAGCCAAAATACTAACGTAAATAAATTACCAGCAAGAGCACGGAGTATAGGCTCTTTGAAAAACGCGCCTAAATTGATAAACTGATCGAATACTAGCCTATCGATGCAACCCTATATCGATAGGTGAAAATATCTCTTGAACGAAAACTCTGGCAACGCTGGTTGTGAAAGAAAACTAGTGTGCCCAGTTGCCGCGAAAGCAGAAACCTGTATTCGAAAACCGCTAAATTGGCAACGCTGGTCTCCAGCTGTGTGTGATAAAAAATATTATAAACTAAAAACAGTATTAAAACCAACCTTATTCCAAATAAATCAAGAGCTGAATCGATACATAAACTGCTCGTTCAAGGAGGAGAAAGACTAGCGGTAATTCTTACCCCGCGTTTAAGGCTACAAAAACAGCTGCCACAAAGAGGAGACCAAAAACAAGTTCTGTTCTCTCGTGGAAAAGGGAGAAATATATGGTAAAAAACTGAATAAATTAGCCAGGCGTAACAATAAACCCAATGAAGTTAGATAAAACGAATTTAGTGCTAAAACTTGTTGCTGCTCTCACATTTGGGAGCCCCGTATCTCGTTGCTGCCGTTTATTGATTTTGTTTTTGTGCGCGTTGAATTGTTATCAACAAACTCCCCCCGGCCGCCTCCGCCCCCCAAAAAAACGTATATATTTATTTATATTTGGTCGAAATAATATTGGGTATTCTCCGTATCGCTATCTTATCAGTCAGTACCCCGCGAATCTTGCTAATTCCGTTCAACAATCATTGCCATCTGGCCGAAATCTGTAATTGGATTGAGATCTCCGGCGGCGAATCAGATGCTAATTGGGCGATCGATGGCTCCGATAATCAAATAAAAGCTGCTCCTCAAACCCCATTCAAAGCCTTTGAGAACGTGCTAAGTAGTAATTCGCACACACTGGATAATGCCGCACCCACTCGAACGAACACAAAATCAATAAATGCAGTTACTGTGCCGCCCGCCAGACCCCCCCTCTGAACTTTAACTCACACCTTTTCTGATTTCCCCATTTTCCCCATTTTCCATTTGCAGGCTGCCATGGTTCAGTAGAGACAGTAGAACTTTTATCATTTTCGAGAGAGCAGCCGTCAAAGGCAAACGTCGCCAAAATGAAACTGAAACGCTGGCGGCACAAGCGTAAATAATCACTTGCCTTGAGATAAACGCCAGGAGACAGTTAGTGCAGCCGGAAAATAAACAAAAATCCCCTACAATTCTCTTGAGTTAAATCTGTGAGAAGTCGCAGAATCATGCTAGGTCGCGGCCAGAAGCTGCTGCTGGGCATAGCCGTTCTGATACTAGTCGATGTGGTCTGGGTCTCCTCCAGCGAGCTGACAAAGGTGAGAAGTTCTGTGATTAAAGGCTCTTCAAAGAATAATAATAATCCTTTTTGTCTCCACAGTTTCTGTACAGCGAGGCCAAGTTTGACAAGCCCTTCTTCTGCACTTACTTCAAAACCTCCATGTTCAGCATTTACCTGCTGGTCATAGGCATACTAGCGCCCTGGAAGGAGTCCTGCGAGCGTCAGAATGGGAACTATGCGGTAAGGAAGATTAAACACACCTAAAATCATATTTTAACTATTTGAATTCGCGTCAGATGATGGAGCAGAATGCGGACGACGAGAACTACTACTCCAACCAGGCTGTTTTGGTAACCTAACCTGACCGAGTACCAAATATAGTGTCTAATCATGTTTGTTCTTTTCCCAGGGCGACCCCACTTATGTGCCCATCAGATCACCGCATTTGGTGGCCGCAGCCAACGGCAATGGCAGCACAAATTCTCTCTCCGGCAGCGAGAGCGATGATACCAGTGTGCGAAGCGTTCGCTTCAGCAAGATGGCCGAGGTCAGGGAGATGTCCGCCCACGAGGCAACCGATGCTTTAATGGCCAGGTTGTCCTATGCCGCCAGTCTGCGAATTAGGCGACAAAAGACCCATCACAAAACGGCCAAGACGGCGCTGCTGTTCTGCTTGCTGTGGTTCGTGGCCAACTACTTCTTCCAGTTGGCCCTGGAAATGGACGAGACGGCCATGATAACGCTCGTCAGCTCTACGTCGTCGTTCTTTATCATCTGCCTGGCGGCTGTGTTTCCCTCGGCAACGGGGGACAAGCTGACCATCACCAAAGTAATTGCCGTCGCCATGAACATTGGCGGCGTGGTGGCCATCACCATGAACGATCTGCACGACACAAGGATGACCAGAGGCGTCCTGCTGGCCCTGTTCAGTGCATTCTTCTATGCCGCCTATCTGGTGTTCGTAAAGCGAAAAAGCGATACGGAGGAGAAGGTCGATATACCTTTGTTTTTCGGTAACCTAATCAATTTCAGTTTTTGGATTCGATATCACGTGCTTATCTATTTTCTTTTTCTTTCAGGCTTTGTGGGTCTGTGGAATCTTTTGCTTTTGTGGCCCATCTTCTTCATCCTGCACATCACCAAGATCGAAACCTTTGAGCTGCCCAGCCAAGGGCAGTTTGCCCTGCTGTTTTTGAATGGCTTGATTGGCACCGTGCTGGCTGAAGCCTTGTGGCTGTGGGGCTGCTTTCTGACCTCCTCGTTGATCGGCACACTGGCCATGTCGCTGCAGATTCCGCTGTCCATCTTATTCGATGTTCTGCTCAAGAACAAGCCATATTCGCCAATGTTCTATATGGGCTCGATTCCGATATTCATAGCCTTGGTTTTCGTAGCCTTGCTGATGCGAAACGATGACTCCGATCCGCTAATGAAGCTGTTTAAAGTTATTTATAGAAAAGTCTGCCGTTGCCATAAGCCGAGCATTGTGAGGTGAGTTTTTTGAGATCTAAGAAACAACAGAATTTTCCGTCTAACCAATTTTCATACTCCGCAGAGTCAACGATGAGGAGCAGCAGGAGTCTCTGATTAGCAACAGCGACTGAGGAGGAGGAGGCTGTTTTGTAAAAATCGCGCTTCTACACACACACACTTTGAATTGAATGTTGCTCATTGCAATGCAATCTAAAAACTTGGCTGTTCACGAGTTCGTTTCGAATCGTTCGTTTAACTCATGCACAACTCTCCTCATTTCTCATTCGTGCATTTTTCCGTTGGATATTAGGTTGCGATTTAACGTACAACTATTTATTATAATCGTACTCTCTCTGTAAATAGACTTAGCTCCCTACGAATACCGTTTATCTATGTGATAGTCTACAAAGTTTTGCTGAAGTCCACCTATAATTTATTGTGTTTCTTTCTTGCGGTATTCACTCTGCGCTTAGCTGTATATTTGTTGACTTCATCGAGCAAGAGATGAATACAAGAATATATATATATATATACACACACGTATTGATAACTTATAACAATAAATACAATTTGTCTACCGTAAGCCGTAAAATCTTGTGAAACTATGCCTATAAAAAATATACATATGCAGTTTAAGTGTGTGGAAATGTTGGTGTGGATTTTTTTCGATCAAGAATATTATATGATTTATAGGGTCACTGCGTTCTGCCTAAAATTATAATAAAATTAATCAAGAAAAACATTCCTCCCTTTACCCCACTTACAGTTCCATTTCAACAACCCCCATAAATAATGCCAGTAATCAGTAATCAATTTCTATTAACTCACTCACTTTAATTTGCAAACCTAGATTCTATAAATATATATTTACAATAGCTCTCACACTTAATGGCTAGCCCTTAACTAGGTATGTACTCAATAAGATCACACAGGTTCATTTCTGTAGGGAAAGCGCACACAAACTGGCATCTGTGTGGCCCAGAAGAGTGGTGGCACGGCTTCAGTTCCATATACCCCGTCCGTCCTCAAACGCTGGAAACGTTCGCTGCCAGGACAATGGAGGTCTCTGGCCTTTGGTGCCCCGCTGCCGGAGCAGCAGCTGGGGCAGGACTGGACGTGGTCTGGGCGGCACGCGATGTGGATGGCTCGATTGGCTCCATTGTGATCACTGTGGCTGCTGCACCTCCGGCAACTGGGGCATGCGGATCTGTCTCCGAGTACGGTGGCACGGCTGGAAGCGCCGCAATCCCAATGGGAGCAGCGGGATCGCCAAGAGGCGGCGGCGACTGTGCTGGCACTGTGACTGGCGCTCCCGCGGCGGCGGCGGCTGTGGGCGTGGTCAGGTTGCACATGCGCATGACCTCATCATAGCTGGGCAGATCCTTTTCATCCTTCTCCAGTTGATCGCGTATGCGATTGGCCTCCTCGCTGCCAGGTTCAATGAAGAAAATGTCGCCATAGCGGTTGTTCGGCCGCTCCTCTGCGCTGAAGACATTGCCCTGACGGTCTGGAAAATATCAAAGGGGAAAATGCGGTTAGATAAAGGTGGAAAATTCTAGAAGCAGAAGAATATAGAAGACTCTGGGGAAACTTCTAGTAAGGAACCTGGTAAACATAGGAAATATGTACTTGTTAAAGTGATAAAAATTAAACATATTTCTTTAATTATCGTCAACTAACAATATAAAGATATTTTAAAATTAGACAAACTCCATCTGGCTTTGAAAATTAATCAATCCTAAAAGTGAGAACCTTATTTTTGGCAAGTAAAACCATTAAAACCCTTAGAATTTAATAATTTTAACCGTGTTTAATTTGAAAAGAATTTAAGGGAAAGTTAATATTGTCATTCAAGGAATTAATACAACTCGTTTTTGGTATAGAAATTCTTTACAAAATCGAATTTTGAAAGCTTTTAGTTCAAAGATATTAAATCATCAATCAAACCATTATTTTTCTCACTAATTTGACAGTTCCTTCCCACTTAACTTGCACTTTAAAGTGGTTTTTGAACCAACACTTTTTATGATACACTTCAGCTGACGCCTCAACACGCCTTCTTATTGTTGTGAAATACTCAAATTTGAATTGGCATTTTAATAATGATCACTTTATCACAATTTGCTGGCTCCAAATAAAATTTCGATAGGTTGTAAAGATAGTTGACTTTGGGAATGTCACGCTGATAGCCCACTCGCGATGACAAATTCAGACTTTCCACCCCAAACCCACACAGTACCAGCTTGTCTCTGTTGACGGATCCGAGCCCTTGAGTCGTGAGCACGCTTGGCCAGCTATCGAGACGGATAGATATAGAAAATAAATCAATGGCGGCGGGGCCAGGGTTCCTGCTCGAAGGGATAATTACGTATATCAGCTGGGCGACGACGAATATGGCGAACACAAAGCCCAGCGCCACGCTCAGATTAGCTGTCAGACCCATTCTGCGACTGTGGGACCAAGACTGTTTATTCGCCGAAATAATCGCCACGGAACCACAACGATTAGATAGGCTCTGGCTCTGGCTCACCACCACCCTCCTGCCCAATTTCTGTTCTACTTTCTGTTGTATTTTGGCACACGTTACCAATTCCGATGGCGTATCGCCGCCACTGCTGCTGCTGCTGGCGATTTTCCTGGCGACGACGACATCGCGGCCGGCAGATCTTGCCCAGAGTTTTGCTCTCCACGCGTATGTAGTAGCAGGCCAGGGGGACGAGGCAGAAAAAGAAGAACACCATGGCCATGTAGATGGCAACTTCGATGCCGACTCCACTCTCCCAATTCATCGCTGGCTCCGATCCGTGCATTTTGGGCGGTATTCAAAGCCAAACTACAGCCACCAACGAAGCCTACTGGGTCCTAGTATAGCCCATAGTTTTCCATTTGGCACGCAATTGATTAGTCGCCCGAGATTAGATTGTGTTCGCCATGTTTGGTTCGCCATACCCATAAAGGTTTGCTTCCATATATCAGATATACAATAATATATATGACGCTATGGCTACTATATAGTCTGGGTGGAGTGCAGAGTGCAGTGCAACTTACACACATGGAAGTCCACGGAACTGCGACGTCGCGAGCAGCAGCATCTCAGCAGCCAAATGACAGCGAACTTTGGGAGGAAGACTTGGGTTACCACAAGGAAATGAGTGTGAGGATGTGAGTGTGAGATCACCTGAAGGGCCGCATAGGCCACGAAGCCAATCAGCAGTAGAACGAAGAAATAAACCAGGGGGCTCGCATCCATGTTGCAACGAGCTCACAAGAAGACTGACCCCCCCAGGTAACTGATTTGCAATATCTGCACAGAAAGCACACCTTATCGCTAGAGTCCACAAAACAAACTGGAGTGTTTGTTAGCTTTATGGATTTATGGAAGGCACTTGATCATCAAACCCACCCAGCCAGCCACCCACACACAGCCGCAGCATATCAATCAATACATATGTAAGTCCTCGTACATACCAATGGCCACAACGCGACGCTGCCGCTGCCGCTGACGTTGACGTTGCCGCTGACGTTGCCGGGCAGGATCCTCGAAGACGCCCCGAGGATTCGTACCGCAGCACTTGTTCAATACAATCCACAGGATGAACTTGCAGGGGAAAGCACAGGGTAAGTAAAGCAGCCATAGGAAGTACATTAGCCCTCGCTTAACACCTTTGGTCTTTAATCAAGAAGTTTATCACTACGCACTGTGCTTATCTCAGGGTTTTCCCTGAGTAATTCTCATTTAACATAATTGACACAGAGAGTATTAAAGGAATTTGGAGGATTATTTATCATAAACAAGCATTTTTGCCATCATACTAATTTTGTGACAGAAACAAGCTTGTTTAAAGCCAAATTAATTACCATTTTGATTGGGTTAATGATTATTTCAGGAGAAATTAATTCCCTAAGAGTGTTAAGCGAGAAAAATAAGACTAAGCATCCCATTGATTGTTCTCTACCTGCAGGGCCAAATAGGCCAAGGGCATCACCAGGAAGAAAATGAAGAACAACCCCACGTAGAGGATGAAGTAGTCCATGGTACCGCGCCAGAGAAAAACAAACACAATCGAATCACTTGAGTGGCGAGCTAAAACTGAGCACTCTCCGGAGCGAAATTCTCACTAATCTTATCTGGGCCAAGGCGAAAGTCTGATTGGCCAAGTATCTAATATATATATATTTTTATACGATTCCCGATAGTCTGCTTTGGCACTAGCCACTAGTTAACCTACCATGTCTGCGTCGGCGACGACTCTGCCGCGTCCTGGTGTTCCTGGCCTCGAAGCACACCCAAATGCAGAGTCTCAGGCAGCAGAAGGTGATCGCGCAGGAGACGAAGGCCAGGAAGAAGAACACCAGGTAGGGCGGTATGTGCGACATGCTCCGGCAGATTCACGTGGATACGCGAGCACCGACGAAGATATTCGCTCCATAAAGAGGCCTTAGGCCAACTGTCGCATCATCGCCCGCTGCTGTCGCTGGCTTTTGGCCAAGACTTATCGGGTGGAGCGGCAGAGCTGCGGGAGCGGAGCGAACAGGTGTGTCAAGGGCCATGTGATAAGCGGGCGGCAAACGGTCTACGATAAGATACGAAGCTACCACTCTCTCTCATTCGCTCTCCCTCTCTCAGTTGTTCTAATATCTGTCTGAGATACTGTATCTCTATCCGACAGATATGCGCATAATTGCACTTTGAATAAAGCCACAGCCATTCACGTGACTCGGGCAATGACTATATATTAAGGGGTTATGATATTTATTATCATTAGGGAAATATATTTAAAAGAAAATTTTTAATTTTAATAAAAAACATTTCAAGATAGTTCGATTTGTAATAGAAAAAAGTAATAAGAGATTAGAATGCTTTAAAAAAGAGTGCTGCCTACTTTTTGGCGGCTTTATGTACGCAACAAAATTTAAAAAATATTTCTTTGCTTGAGAGATTCAAATTTTTTCAGTGAATTCAAGCTGAATATATACTTTGTTCTAAGTTCTGCAATAATAAATAGAGCTATTTACATATTTATCTACATATTTCTAATTTTATGGAGAATAATAAACAAGAATTACGACAGATAAGTCCCCAGATGTTCCACAATCACTCTTTCTTTTATCAACAGTTTAATATTTATGAGAAATAGATATTCATATTCATAGATATTCAATATCGTTTCTATTAATTACAAGTAGAATCTGATATCAGCGTAATTATTTCCTCAATGTGATGACTAATTGGCAATTGCCTAGCTTAGATTAGATTACAAATTATTACATCAATGTAATTAGGGAAAGTATACAAAGAAAAACATGAATCTCCCTCATTAAATTAAGTCTTTAAATGGTTAATTCTATTAATCTTCTTTTAAATTATAAAATTCCTCATTTGTTGGCTTCTGAAACTTATCACATTTTTGACTTTATCTATAAGAAATTGAGCCCTGATCGATAATATTACGTATACGCCATGCGAACATCACGCATACGTAAAGAAGACCGAAAATAAATGTAATTTTCTACAATTTAACCAATTTCTTAACAATCACTGATCAGATCGAAAGATTTAACACACTTTTTAATTCAATTAAAAGAGAAGAGAGTTTAGTTTTTGAGACCTGAAGAAAGGACCCCTGAGCTGCTCACCTGCTGTCCAGCTGAAACGACTACTAACTCCCGGCGACGATGGGTACGAGGCACTGTATCTGCTTAAGGGCGGACTTATGAAGGTTCTGGTCCTTCGCCTGCGCTTCTCGGTTATGCATCTCTGGAAATAACCGGCTTTTGCACAAACGTTGAATGGAAACTAACAGGAGACACACTCACACTGATGGAAAAGTAAAGGAGCAGCACGAAAAACAACAGCAGGATACCGAACTCGCACCAACGATACTGATCACCCATTTTGTGGAATATTTACATGGTCCGAACAACAGCGACTGAGCATCAAAATAATTTAATTCTAAATGTCGCCCCAGCCCCGACACTGAATGAACCCACACAGTCGATAAGCAAAGCGAAAGGTAACCGATAGATAACCTTATCGGAAAACGCGGCTGACTCACACCTGCTGGCAGGCGGCTGCTCACCTGTATTTAAACGCACTCCCGAGGGTTCGATTATAAAGCTTTGCAGAACTCGTCCTGGCTGACGATTTGCAGGCGGATTTGGACCAGGAGGACCCGGCACGCGACCACGTTGTGCAACCTTCTGCCTGGCGCAGAGACAACAGACCTACAGAGAGATTAATGTGGGGGATCGTTGGGATCAAGCAGACACTTGAGAGGCTCAACTTACTCGAATCAGAATCGCCGCAATGGCAAATATGAAGAACCAAAAGATCAACATGAAGGTGTAAACGGCCATTACGAATCACGGAATCAGTTAATCAGTTAATGCCGGAAGACAAGGGTTGACAAAAGACTAAATTTCCACCGTTCGCCGCGCACAAGAATCCCCGCTGAAATGGCAAAGGCAACGGCTAGTCATTGCCAATCACCAAACAAACCAAATCGAATCGAACACCAACACCACTTATCACTTATCACTTATCAGACTCAACACTCAGCGGACAAGTCTGCGATTAGGGCTCACACGCAGTGGCTAGATTACACCGAACAGTAGCACTTACGCACCTGGGAACCGGGACCCCGAGCCGGACACGCCCTCTGCCACATAGCTCTGGGCATCGTACTCCCCGGAGTTGAGGTTTTTCCGGCTCTTGTAGCACAGCTGTCGGAGGGCAGAGATTGGGTGTTAGTAGAGGATAAAAAGGTAACCTATCTAATCAGGAATATGGCTCTTGAAGTGGGGGAGTAAAACTCTAACCTTGATCAAGGTGCGCAAGAAGTCTGTGTTAAGTAATATCATAATGAATACAAGAGAAATTATCTCAGGAATAAAAATAATACACTTAAATCAAGGTAATACCTTAAGGAACCTTATGATATCAACTTGAACTTTGTTCACTTCAAATTCAGAGCATATAACTCCCCTTCAAGAACACACTCCGGATGCCAGATCTGATCCTCTCTCTTAGAAAACTCACAACGGTCACTAGGAGAAACAGTAGGGATATATAGAATATATCAAAACTATCCATGCTTGGAGAGTGGAGAAGAACGAACTGAGCCTGAGATGGATTAACGTCAACTGGCGGCTCTTCGCGAGGTACGTAGGTACGTCGTAGAATGCCAATTAAGCTCATATCACATAAAGTGTTGCCATTTTCTTTTATACCGCTGTTTACCCCCCATTGAACAACAAGGTATTATCTTATCGTCGAAGCTTTTGTAGCTTTTGTTTTGGCAAGTTTGCGAGGCTAGAGGCTAGAGAGGGGTGTGAGCATTGGGATCTGGCTGGGATCTTACCCTCGATGGCCCGCCGCAACATCATCTCTTGGCGCACAAGGCGGGCGTAGACCCGCAAGTTCCACTCATCGACCTTCAGCTTGATATACAAATAGACCTCCTTGGGAGGGTTAGGAGGGTTAGGCAGGGGATCACGCAGTGGGTTGAACGTACCCGCACGATCAGTGACACCACGATTAGCACTATAAGGCCCAGGAACCAGAATTTCCCGTACATTGTCTCTCTTCTATACTTTCTGATTACCTTTTGGTCTTCGATTTCGAATTGATTATATAAGCATTATAATTTTGACAATTTGAAAACTGACTTCTAGAGCGGAGTTACTCGATCTCACTCACCCGATTCCGATTCTTGGGTATAGCCCACGCAGCACAGGCACTTCCACTTGTGATTGGGACAGACATAGGCCTTTACAGGAATAACGAATATTATAAAGCAACATTAACCACGGATCCCGGGGAAACTCACCCGTATCAGAATAAGGAAGATCAGGATAAAGGATATAAAGTAATAGCACTCGACGAAACTCATGGCTAACCGATGCTGCGAGATGTGAAATTACAAATGAGTCGAGAAGCGCGGGAATACGTAAATAAACCTCAGTTCTAGGGGGAAGATAAGGCTCCTATAAACAAAGATAATGTCCGCGTTGCATCACGCTGGCCCGACTTGGGTAATTCGTTGCTCTGAGCTATCCGAGATAAGCAAATCAGAGCTAATAATAGCAAAGGGTCATAACGCCAGAGGCATGTGCTGCCAGTTACGAACTAAGCCTATATTTGTGGACTTTACAGATCCGGCTCACCATTACGTCTAACGTTCGTTCTCGTCCTCTCCGCCGTCGCCCTGGCTCTCTTATGTAGCTTGTGGTAGCTATTCACGATGAACTGTTTTTGGGGGTAAGAGGAAATCCTGTAGTGCTGCTGCTTCCGATATGGAGCTAGATTTCTATCTACTCACGACCATGATCAAAAAGATGATCAGCACCACAAAAGAGAAGCTCATTTCCCCAGCCATGGCTACAAACGCTCCGAGCGGCACAAGTTTTTCATGACAACTGACTGGCTATGGCACCCCGTCTGTCGATGGCTATTTCGGAGCCGCTGACTCGATTGCTTATTATCCATATCTTATCAATCCTTTTAGCAAAGAGCCGTCGTAACGCGAAAAACAGTTCAATTTCTAGTTCAGAGCACACACGCACTCACTTACTTCGGCGGTTGGACCTCCGGGCGGACATCTGGGCAATCTTTTAGGGAAGCATTTGGTTAGTTTTAGCTGAGCCACGTGCTTGAGCTACGCACTCACCTTGATGAGGGCACAGAGACCCAGACCGAGGAAGACCAGGGAAATGTATAAGGCTACAGACATTATTTTCGGTTATTTTCTGCGGCTGCTGCCGAATGTGATTGAAATGGAAAGCCGACTAAAAGTCGATTTACCAAAACGCAGCCGCTTTTATGGCGTTTCAAGATGATAAACACGGCAATGCCTGATAGCAGCTAGCAATACTTTAATCGGTATCCGTTTAGACCCGATTAAACCTTATCGGTCGAGAATATAAGCAACAAATTGTGAAAGGGTAGCCAAACATCCGAGTACTCTTATACTTTTCCACTCTTATATATCATTGGTATTGAAAGAAGTCTTTTCCAATCAATTCTTTTATTCTAAAGCTGACCACCACACAGAATACCTCAAGTTTTTTGTTACTGAGACTTCCTCTCTCCAGTCTCAGTTCTTTCACACTTTGTTAATTGTTCACTTCACTAGAATTTAAGAGGATATCAATTTCTTAATGTTTATAGACTCCATTTCCGATTTGATTGTTTTCCTAAGTGAGATGACTAATTTTTGTGATTCCAATTAAGATTAGATAAGAAATATTTCATCAATGATTGAAACTTTGCAAGCTGTATATAAAAAATCTTGAAAAATCCAGTCACAATTCACAACCATTACCTGGTCCTCGGTCGACTCTCTCATTATTTATCCTGTACTTCTTGAAGGCATTCATTATGATCTGTTTTGAGGAGGAATATCCTTTTACTGCATACTCTCAATTTCGTTTTGAGAAGAAGCTACTCACGAACATAATGATGATGGCGAATAACACCGCAAACACTATCAAACTGTAACCCAGACCCATCACTGCTGCACTGCGTCCCTGACCAGTATTCCATGTCAACTGAACACCTATCGCATGGTTTTGGATTCATTGACTCGATTATCCCATATCTTATCGCCAGTTTTTTTTTGGTAAAAGTCATAATTTCTCCGGCGGAGAATGTTTTGGGGGGAACCTTTTTTATCTTGGAAGTCAAGTGGAAATTCGAAGAAAAATATGTCAATTTCTAAAAAGGCATGGAGAGCAGTACCAATGGGATTTCTAAGGTATAAGACTAATATGATATAATACCTCCTGGTTAAGTTTTGGAAAAGCTCAAAGCACAAACTTACAGGTACCGTAGTCGCTGTCTACGTAGATCCTCGGACATAATCCGTCAACACCTCTGCACCTCCTATAGATTTTTAATGAAATCTGTTTCGGAGCAAAAGAAATACTTTAGTGATTTGATTAAAGCTTAAATATAGATACTAACAGTGGTTGCTGACTTTAACACGCCAACCACCGCGACAAAAATCGAAAAATATGTGAAAAACAATGCAAATTCCATGATTTTAGTGACCCACCAATGGCAAGCACTTAATGCCAACTGGTGGCAATTGCGAAGCTAATTGCTGCTTTTGAACACCTTATCTACTCTCAGACTAATATAATACCTCCTGGTTAATGTTTAGAAAAGCTCAAAGCACAAACTTACAGGTACCGAAGTCGCTGTCTATGTAGGTCCTCGGACATAATCCGTCAACGCCTCTGCACCTTCTATAGATATTTAACAAAATCTGTTTCGGAGCAAATGAAATTCTTTAGTGATTTGATTAAAGCTTAAATATATATACTAACAATGGTTGTTAACCTTAGCAAGACAATCACCACGACAAAAATCCAAAAATATACGGAAAACAATATATATGCCATGATTTTAGTGATCCACCAATGGCAAGCATTTAATGCCAACTGTCGGCAATTGCGAAGCTAATTGCTGATTTTGAACACCTTATCTACTCTCACCAAATCCAAATACGAATATGAGTATATCAAAAACGTCATTCAGTGAGTTGAAAAAACAAAACAAAAGGACTGAGAAGCAAACTCCCTTATAGGAGTGAAGGAAAAGACTTCGTTTTTTTGGGAATTATGTATGAACGACTCACCGTTGTTGGGTTCGGTGGGAACCACAGTGGTTGTGCCTCTAGATCTCTGCTGATTATTTCGCATGGCGAGGTTGTACACCTTTGAAATCAACTATTATAAGAGAGTGAAAATTCTGTAGGACTTAGTTCGCTTTGGGTTTTCAAAAAAGCCACTCACACACACGATAGCGAACGCAATGATCCCCACTACGGCGAATGTAGCAAATGCAGATCCCATGGCTGCAGCGATCCTACTCCGGCAAGTATCTCAAGACAACTAACCAAAAGTCCATGGCTATTTTTGAGCCTCCGATTCAATTCTGTGATATCTTATTATCCTTATCTTATCAGGTCTTTTATCAAGAGTTCTGAAACCAAGTGCAGTGGAAAGCCTCAACCAAGAAATGCTTACTCCTGCAGACCTTCAAGTAATTTTTTTTTTTAATAAAATTTTGATTTTTAAATAAAGCTTTGAGTCTTGCATTACAAAAGTCTCCAATTTAGGCCCTCACAGCCTCTAAAACAGTTGCAATTTATTGATTACTCTCTAATCTAAATTATCAAACCTTTTAACTAGTGTCATAAAACTTACTTCGATTATTCCTTCGCGCGGACATCTGGGCAATCTGCAGGGGATTCACAAATATATAAGTATTACAGTCAGGACAGTCGAATCTACAGTCTTCACTCACCAAGACGATGAGACAGAGGAACAGACCCAGAAAAAGCAGGGTAATTGATAGAGCTACTTCCATTTCGGTTTTATGGGGATGGGCATAAAAAGTCAACTAAAACTGGCCAAATCGCAGCGACTTGGAGTCTACTCAAATTTATTGTGCTCTCAGATGATAAACGTAAACTGTAATCGGTGTCCATTGAGTGTCGATTGCACCTTATCGGGAAAAAAATAACATAAAATAATGCAGATAACAGACTATAAGATACCCTTTAACAACTGTTTATTATTTAATATAAATATAAATTTTTATTTAACCAAGAGAATGTGTTGATTTATAAATTTATCATAGAATTTTTGGAACAATTATTTGTTAAGTTAACTAAGTGGGAAGTTGCTGGATAACAAATTAAATAATAAAGTGAACAAAGTATACATATGATTCACATAAAATCAATCTCTAGATTAGGGGGTAAATCACCCAATAAACGGAAATTCTTTCTCTTCGTGTTCCCAATTTGAGTTTTTCCTGATAATGTGACCTTGGGCAGAGTATAAGAGTATGTAATCAAATACAGATAACAAGAGGGCTAACATAGGCTTGTGTTGTTCAGAACTCTCCCACTTTGTATGAAAAAAAAAAAAACCAAACTCTCCCACTTTAATTAAAAAAACGCTGAACTCGCCCAGTTAAGTACACAGTCATGATCTCGGCATACCCTTGCATTGTGCTCCCAAATGGTCGCAACAATTTCAATTTTCAAGTTCACAGCAGCAACGAAATACAAGAAAAACACCGAAATACTGAAATTCCAACTGCGACTGACCCATTTAATAAATCTGTGGCAATTAAAGCGAACCGCTCGGGTAATTATAGGGCGGTCGGAGCCAAAAAAACAAACAGACTTTTGTTGCTGAATTGTGATAATTAATAGTTGGCCTGGGAGTGTCCGCGGAGGGTAGAGATCTTGCCTTCGGACTTCAACTGCACCCAACGGCACACACAATGAAAATTGTAACAAAAATTGCGAATTTAGTTTTACCTTTAGTTGTTTATTTTTGTTTTTTTTTTTTCTCGCGTCTCCATCTCCACTCCACAGCTTTTATTGTTACAAATCGGCAACGGAACGAGCGAGTTTGCGTAAAGATTAAAATAAGAGTTGAAGAAAAAAATGTGCTTCGATGCCTTGAACTGAAATTAATGAGCCCGCTAGCCCCGAATTGGGGTGTTAGCCCCATCTCCACCTCAAGCTCCATCTGCAACCCCAAGAGCAAGTCCAAGTCCGAGTCAGCATTTCTTTTGTGGCATTCCACGGGGCTCCGCTAATGCAGCCAGCCATGCCCAATTGGTGGCTCCGTGGCGGAGGAGCTCATCCGTCCAGCAATTCCATTCCGTCAGGTGCGAGTGCGGGGCACGCTTCATGCTTCAAGTGCGCAACAATTGGACAAAAGCGGATTTGGCTTGCTTGGTCTTGGCTCTCGGCTCTGGGGCTCTTTGGGTTTTTTTCAGTTCAACTGTCCAATTGTCCATTTCCATTTTCTTTGTTGCCACTTGATGTTTGAGGTTGGCGTGGATTGGTAATTTGTAAGCGGAGGCATTGCAATTGATTTCAATTGAATTACGCACACACTCGGCCAGGGACCACATGAAGACCGAACAAGATCATTTCAGATCTGATGTTATTATTTATTGCTTTGAATTCCAATGAGCCTTTAAATCACATCACTCCTAACGAGTGCCTAATAATTTTAATGGATTTCTATAACTTGAACTTAATGTTTCTTGTTATGTTATTAGAGGAGAGATTTTATATTTATTTTAATGATCAGGTGTATTTAATTTTGGAATTAAATGGAATTATATTGTACAACAAGGGTAGGCTGTTTCATTTCTATTAACTTTAACTTTAAAAATGAAAACCTTCTCTGCAAAATCAAATCAACAGACGGCTAAACGAAAAATTAAATTAAAAATAAAAAAGAATAAGCTTTATGACCTGTCCTTATAATAAAACCATAAATGGAACCATTTCTTAGAAATTCTTTAGGAACATAAATTCATTGCACAATGTTCCCTACTTTATGGCTTTATGGCTGAAACCAATGCATCAACTGATGTCATAAACCATTGCTATCAAGATATCTGACCAATTTAAGGCACATTCTAGACTTAGTTTCCTGAGACAAAAACGAACCTTACAAAATAAAGAATACGTCTGTAGCCTTAATTAATTAATTAATTCAAGATATACAAACTTACAATTTAAATCAATTTTACTTCCTCAACTTCTACAAAAAAAAATACGCAGCAATATTTTTTATTTCGAAGCTTCGTTTTTAAAGATAACCCAAATTAATAAAATGCTTTTCGAAATTTTTTCATTACTTAAAATACATGTAAAATATATTTTTAACTTCCCAAATACACAAAAATATATATACAAAAATATAAACTCTCTTTCAAAGCTTTATTTTAAAAGTTAACCAATTCTCAGGTAGATTAGTAACTGCCTTCAATTCATTTGCCGATTTCTACTTCCTTCCGCTGCCAATCTCTCACTTTTTTATGTGAGAACTGTCCGAAAAAATTTGCATTTCTTTGGCTCCGGGGGGGCACGCCCCCTCAATGTCAAGTTCACAGTCACTTCCGTGGCAAAAGACCAAAATGCAGCGAACACGTAACTCCCAGCGATCTGATCCGATCCAATCTGATCTTGATAGCCCCTGAAAAACAATCCAAAAGTACGGCTAAAACTTACAAATCATCTGGCGGACAAGTTCCGGCTTTGTTGCTCTGTAGCTGGGCTTTATGGTCTAATACCTGCCCATTGTTGACTCGGCGTAAACGATGGTTATAATTTTTATGACGATGTGAATGTGCGATGAATTAATCCCAACGGTTTTCGAGTCGACTGCCCGCTAATTGTGGGTGTGCGTCCGATTGCCCGCCTGCCTGCGTGCCGGTAGATGCTGGCGGCTAGCCAGGTGATGTCAGTCGTTTGGGGTCTTTAATCATCTATTAAATAACCTTAAGCACACGGGGCTAATGTGAGCCCATTAACTCCCAGAAATCCCAAGAGGAATAGGTCCCGACCAAGAGGAAACCAAAACCGAAGTGGGGGTGCTCTTGGGAAGGTTATTTGCTTAATAAAAAATAAGTTATAATTAGTTAATTTAACATGAATTTATTGGCATTTGCATACAAATTTAATTGGTAAAATGTTACCTTCAAAAATTTAAATTACAGAAAGTTTATAAGAATAAAAATATAAAAAAGAGAGTTATTTCCTTTTCAACTGAAATTAATTCATGAAATCTAATAAAAAGTAATAGAAATAAAAATGCCACTAACTTCCAGGATTCCATATAATACTTTATGTCTTAAGTACTCCACAAATATATATTTGATAATATTATTAACCAATCAACTTTATTTACCCTATAACAAAACCCACAGAAACCCCTTTAAAATGTGCAAACCAAATTACTCAATCTATTCGTGTGTGAATTAAACGAATTGCTAATCTAAAACAGATCCCTGCTCCAAGTCATTAATGGAACAGACTGAAACGACGCCACGAGAACCGAGGGCGCGTTCGCTGTAATTAATTTCAATTCGCCACTCTTCGAGCCCGGCCTTGAACTTCAGAAGTGACGTGTCTATTAGAACGCAAATGGATCGGGCTATACTTTCGCTTTTGCCATCTCGCAGATACAGAAACAGCAATTCTTGAGAAATCCCAGATGGATGGGCAGAGATTGGCAGGCGGGAAAACCAAATGGGAGCCATGTCATCATAACCGACTGAGAGGCTTACGCACGCCCATCCGAGATGGAAAATATGTGGAGCATTAAGCATTAGGGCTAATTAGTTAGTAAACAAAACACTGGAGCATGGACACACATGCGAAATATCTCTTGATTGTTGCTGCCTTTTCTTTTGTTTTATATTTATTTTTTTATGTTTTGATTTCTTTTTTTTTGAGCCAAAGTCCGCTGGAAATTATTCAACTGGCCAATTCTCAATTGCAGCAGTAAACGTTGATGCACTTAAAAATATATTGCTTACAAGTAAAAAAGAGGAAAAGAAAGGCTTTAAGAGTGTATAAAATATTTCCTTTTTAATTTCTATGCCTTCGGTTAGGTTTTTTAGCATTTAAACTTAAGTTTTAGTGAAGAAATAAAATCTGTCAAAGGTGTTTTAGTAATAATCAGGGGCTAAGTATATTGCCCAAGTTTGATTCGAGTTTTACAATATTTTCATTGGCTTTTTTTCCCAGTCTCATTGCGGCTGCAATGTCCATAATTTCCCCCATTGAACCTGACCGTCGTGGTTGCCGTTGAAGTTGGCTTGCTGCCATTGTAGTCGTCGGTTACCTGTTGATGGGGCAGCAGCAGCCAGCAAACACAGTTATGATTATGAGTGGCTTTGTGACAATCAACTTCCTCGAAACGTGCCGCCGCCGACGAATGGCTCTGGCTTGGACTTGGACTTTGCATAATGGCCAGCAGTTGGCCAGTTAGTTCGTGTAATGAATTTTACCAGTGTTATTAGGGGACAATCGCTGCTAGCAGAGCTCGCAGAGTCAGCGACATTGCCAATGCAGGTGCAATTGGGTGTAATTTTTTATTTTCGTTTACCAAATATTTATCCTACAACAAAATAAGTAACTTGAGGATGTGGATAAGAATCTAGGAAATTTGAATGAGTTTTTCCAGATGTCAAAGGATTAAGTAAAGCAAATATTTTGTTATGTTAAAAAGGGTTTCTGGAACTGGGAAGTCTTACTCTTCTTACACTTCAAATTAATTACCAAATGGTAAGCACCAGATGTCTTCATTTTAATCCCTTTGCAAAGTTACTTCCCCTTAAATTTTTCCACCTTAAATTAGCATACATTTCTCTGTGTGCATTCGATTTTCCCTTGGCGCTGACTAATCCGGCAAAACATTTATTAATTATGCCTTGTAATTGAGGCACCCGCCTGGGAATAATTTTGATTAGCTGCCGCCAGCAATTATCCCTCGAGTCGTGAGGCTGTTTGCGGATTTGGTCACCGCCTGTCAGTGGTTTTGTTTGCTGACTTCATGGATATGCTCAGACTCACACCAGTGGAAATACATGTGGATGGAGAGTGCAAAGAAAAAAAAATGGTAACCGAAAAAGAAAAGCCAGCAAATTATGTGAACTTGTTATATCACCTGGCCGCTGCTCCGCAGGCTTCAAACACTTTTCAGACAATCATAACAAGAGCCGCTGCACTTTCTTTGCGTTTGCGTTTGCGTTACGCTTCTTTGCATGCATTGCCAAATCGTTTATATATATATATAGCTTGTAAGCCACGCCAGATATCTGTGGGTATATAGATACATGCGGTCAGTGTCCAGACATTGAATGCTTCAATGCTGGCCGCCGAAAAGGAGATACAGATGCAGATGCAGCTACAGATAATGGATTGAGATGCAGCCTCAACGGCCACAGATACAAGTACAAGTGTAAAGAAATAAAACAGAAACATGCGGCACAGAAACGCAAAAGTTCAACAGACGCCAACAAGTTGGAGGCGTTGGTGGTGGCCCCTCGCTCGGAGGCGTCTGCAGTATTGTAAATTAATTCATATTAGCTAAACAAATGCAGCCATGTGAGTGTGTGTCGGTGTCGGTGAGTAGCTTTTAGCATTTCATTCGGCGGATGAGTTGCCGCACAGGTTTCTGCGGTCTGAAGTTCGTTGTGGGAGCATCAGCATCAGCATCGGCATCACATCGCAGCCTCGTTGAAGAAACCGGCGCAAATGATTTTTATTTCTCTTTTTTATCTGCTGCTGCTGCTGCAATTGTTGTTTTATTGAAAATAGCAAACATGCAAAATGCGCAGCGAAGGCTGAGAAAATCAACGGCGAAAATGTTAATTACACTATATCTGAGCCGCTTCTATCTGGCCGGTTCGACTGCCACTTACAACAAGTGTATCTGATGGATGCAAATGAGTGGCCGGCCTTTTCGCAAAAGCCACCATTTGAGTTACAGATATCGCCATATATCTCCCCATATCTCGCCACATGACTAATATCAATTGGATTATGACTAATGTCCCAGAAGACTAAAAAGCCTAAATCCCTGCTAGCGGGACACAAGAAAAAATGGCATATCATAGTTAGTGAATTGATTCATTAAAATAATATTTATCTAGACTAATTTTATTGTAAGTGAAACCTAGTTTTTATAACACCACAAATTAAACCTTTATTGAAATCTATTAAAATAAAGAGAAACCTTTATTTAAGCCGAAAAAAACTTTATAAATATTTTTATTAAAGATGTGTTAGATGTTTTTTATAAAAATGCATAATTTGAAAAAAAGGAACAACACATTCGGTTGATCTACAATTTTTTTTTAAGTATTTGAGGTTTATATAATAATATTAAATATTTATTTTTATTAAATTAATATAACAATTAATATATTTTCAATATAATTTAATTTACATCAATATATTTAACACAAATCCTTAAACCTTTCCCAAGCATTTCCATTCTATTCACTTTTAGTTTCTTCTGTGTAAAATCAAAAGACTTAAGGAACGAACTTGGCGGGCAATAAGGAAAAGTCCACTCAACTTGCAGTTACTTTTGAGTGGCACTGCGACAGAGACACCGAGAAATACAACCACAGAGAGAGACAGAGAGAGCCAGAGAGCTGGGATTTGCAGAGAAGAGAAACCCTCGAGAGACAGAGAGAAGTGGCCGTTCGCCTCTCCACAGCGACTACAGCGACTTGGCGACTGGCGACTCTCAATGGGCGGCTTCAATTGTGTGTGGACTTTTTGGTATAAAACATAAACAAGCCAAAGAAAGTCATTCATTTTGTTGTTCGAGCCAGAGACGAGTGAACCGTTAGCAGCAGCAGCCACAGAAGCAGCCAGAAGACGAGCCGAGCTGCCCAGTGCAACGCAACCAAGAGTGATAAAAACAGAATCTACCCAGTAGAAAGATAGATAGAAACACTCGACAAGTCAAGTGATCAAGTGCAAAGTGTGTGAACCGGAGCCAAGACCCTTGGGATTATTACGGATACGTTGCAGAGCAATCGCCACAGAATGCAGTAAGTTCTATCCCCAAAAAAAACTATGAATCACGGTCCGAGCCTGGATCTGAACCTGGACTTGGCCTGGCGCCCCGCGGTTAACGATTCGTGCTGCAACCGAAATTAACATTTTCGTTATTGTCTCGCCCCGACTGTCTCGGGGGTTCTCTCGGCCCAATTTC
Organism: Drosophila burlai; assembly: GCA_008042655.1. NCBI lineage: Eukaryota > Metazoa > Arthropoda > Insecta > Diptera > Drosophilidae > Drosophila > Drosophila burlai. Next base: position 12,787 of record VNJT01017792.1, on the reverse strand, counting down.
CCGGGGCTTTGCTTGGCAACCACGAAATATTCTTTTGGGCGAGCGATTTCAAAACCAACTACCAGCAGCAGCAGCGACATACGTAACAGAGACAGAAATCCAAACCAAAGTCGGTCCGACTTTTCCTTCTATATCTTTCCGTTGTACTGCTTCGCTGTGTGTGTGGTTGTGTGTCTTTGGCGTGGGAGTTTTCGCTTTTGTTTGCCGACAGTTCATTGAGAAGGCAGCTGCCTTAAAAACCCAAGGGGATTACTTGTCTACTTGTACTTCTTATATTTATGAGTCGTAAAGATTGTAAAAAACATAAAGAAAAATGGGTGTACATAATACAATTTATTAAGAATAGGATGGGCTTTGAAATAATGAAATAATAAAGTTAAAAAAGAACTTGGGGCTGAGTCTAGACTTCTTGTCTTTGGCCAGCCTTGAGTTTTTTTGATTTGATTCGGAATATCCATCAGGCGAGACCTTGAGTCTGCTCATTCTAGCCACTAAAGGTCACAAATCAAGACAACTTTGGCTACAGAACAAAGCTGAATAATGTAAATTATATAATTAAACTTAAACTAGGCAAGCAGAAAGGATTTTGGATAAATATAAATAATAAAAGGAAGAAAGTCGCATGGATATATTATCCTTTTTTTCCTCTGTAGATTAAAAAACGTTAAAGCTTATAATTCCCCAGACTAGATACCTCGATAAGCAATCCAGGTGGTCAATCCAATGGCCTGTTATTTGTGTGTGTCCAAGACTAGATCAATCGATTAGGACTCCGAGTGGTCACGCCTGCTGGACACGGTGGGAGATCCAATCTCCGTGACAGATTGCATCACACGAGTGGTCCTTTCTAAAACGCCAGAGAGTCGTGTGGATTACTCATGAGCTGGAGCTGCCCCTCCGTTACATAAGTGACTGCAAATATGAGCGGCAATTGTATCAAATGCACGCACTGAGACGCATGCTGCGTATACGCAATATTTCATCGTGTGGAATTACGGCGACGCACAGAAATGCGCAATTGCCCAAGCGTGCCGCCAATCGGCCATCGGCCATCAGCCACGCCCATTGGCCACCAGCCACAGACCACAGACCAGCGCCCTCTCCGCCCACCGAGGTGTAATGGCTTTCGTTTTTTGGTCAGTTTTTTGGGACGGTTGTGGGGTGTGTTTGAGAGCAATTAATAAATTGCCATCGAATTGATTTCTTTCACTTTTTGTTTGGTCCGCCTTGTTGGATTTCGCCCGTCATCGAGCCAAAAACACACACCCACCAAGGTCGCAGATTTGTGAAAATCAAAGCAGCGTAAATGTCAGAAAGACGGGGAAAAAAACTGGGGAACATAAACTCCATTGCCAAGCAATTTGCAGGGGCACATTATCCAGATGCCCGAAATCAAGCAAACGTAAATTTCCAGCACTAACTGCACGCACATTAAACGGGGTTTAATTCGTTAGCAACAAAGAGCATAACAAAAAAATGTGAAAAAATGAAATTAAAGCAGAGCAATGTAATTTATTTTTGGGCTTTCATGTTTTCACACAGTTTAATGGCATCAGGAGTTTGTGTTAACGAGCCTGTGCCTGTGCCTGGGTTTAATTAAGCACTCGAATAAAATAAGCAGCGAGTGAAAACAAAAGACTTGGGCAACAAACTTGCCGCGAAGCAAAGCCAAAGCCAAACAAATTACATGCTAAAGACCCGTGTGCTGGAAATGGGAATGTAAATGTATGTAGATGGAAAATGTGAAATGCAAAATGGAAAATGGATAATGGATAATGGATAATGGAAATTGAAATGGATGGATGGTGAGCAGCGCTAAGTGGAGTTGCCTCTTAATTCTTTGCCAGCTTAGGGTGTTATCCAACCAATTCACAAATGCCAGCCAGGCAGCAGCAGGCAACACACTTATCATCACACATCCAGCTGGTCATAGTGGCGTAATCTAAGACTGGCCAGGCTTATGTCACCCCAAAAATGCCCGCCTAACATGACGCACACCCAACATTTAAGGAAATCAAAAGCAAATATAGTCCGAGTTTCATACGCAAGAAAACCCGGTGGCACGACGACGACTCCACTTGAATGTATAACCAAGCCAACGGCCTGGCCTGTCTTGTGGTTTCCAGAAGTGGGTGAGCGAGCGGTGGGCTGAGTCTGAATCTGGGAAGTGGGATAAGGGGATCGAGGCCGACGAAAAGCATCAACATCAACGCATCGGCTATGCGCCTGCTCCACTGCTGCTGACTGCCATGTGATGTAACTGCAGTGCGATAATGTCTACATCTGGACCAGGGGCCGAGAGACAGATCCCGAGACATGCAACCAATTCTCCATTTATGGCAGACAGACTGGCTATTGCGACTGCGAAAGTGGTGCTGTGGTGGTGCTTGAGTGCTTGGTGGGGCAAGTGGAGCACTCCAGGCTGTAGTCTCGCTTGGAATGTGTGTGCGCTTGGCACAGACTGAATCAGTGAGGGATTCTCCCCGGATTCCCATGAGTGTTGTTGCGCAAAAGGTTCGCTAGCCTGACAGTGACAATGCAACAGGCACTGTGCACCGTGCACAGTGGCACTCTCTCAGCAAGTTCCTAAGGCTCCTAAAGTTCAAAGGTGCAACTTGCAACTTACAACTGGCAACTGCTAGCAATGCTAGCTAGCAACTCCAGCTGCCGACCAAGCGACAGGCTGACAAATTGCCAGCTGGAAGATTCGATACTTGCATAAGACGAGTCTCCTCCAGATTTATTATTGCCCAGCCCCCGACATTAGCAGAATTTGTCGGCGATTCGGGTTCAAAGTCACTCACTCTCTCTCACTCACTCACTGGGAAAAGTAAAAGTCCAGTCACAATCCCACTTCCCGGCCAGACTTTTGCTTTTGCCGTGTTGCTATTATTGTTTTTATGGCCGCTCGCAAATATTTCACCTTGCCCAACTATTCGAGACTCTTACTCGGGCTTTGACGTTATGGCCCCAATTAGATGCAGGCAGGCACGTAACGTTGGCTAATTGGACTGGACTGGACTGGGCAGCAGGAGGAATACCACAGACACTCGTATCATGCGTATGAACAGCAGTTGACATTCAGCCAAGTCGAGTGGCGGCGAGTGGAGTGGGTATCGTCGGGTAAATGGCGTTCAAATTGAACCCACCGCTGAGCTGAGCATCTTCATCATACCGATCATGGTGACGGGGTATATGGGCTGTGGTAACAGGGTCACCAAGTGGAGGATAATATTGATTAGATATTGATTTTAACACTTTCTGTTTCCAGTTTAATTAGTTAAATTTTGTAACTAATTTATAACAGGCTTGGAAAAGAGGTTTTCGGCAGAGTTATTTCCTGCCCCACATCCTCAACTAGTTTCAATATTTTAAAGTTATTTCCTGGCTACATATTTCCTTTAGTTTTTAATCCAATTAAACTTTTGGGTTTGCTCAAAGAGGAGAGTTATATACAGTTCCATTTCCAATAGAGATTGAAAAACCTCTGACAATTATTAGGGATCTCTCTTCTAGCGTATGCCATGATCAGTGAGATTCCCAGAGCCTCCTCCGACTTTCCTAGCCTTCCCAGGCCGCAGTTGCATCTTCATGTAGCCTCTCCGTGGCACGTTTCTATCTTGGGGGACGACTTGCAGTCCGTGTTGCCTTATAACTAGTTTTCTGGCCTGGCTGGTCTGGTCTCTTGCATAACTGGTCGCTGGGCTGCCGATGCCTATGCCGATGCCGATGACGATCGGTTGATGCTGCTGCCTTCTTTGGCTGCAATTTGGCGGCATCTTCGCGGCAAGCGAAAAGGTTCGCAGAAATATTTTCCCGCGTTTTTTGCTGGCTTGATTGTGTGCTTGCCACAGAGTTTCCCATATCATAAAGCAGAGCCTGACTCATCAATTGATTGCCTCTGTTTCCATTCCATTGCAGCATTCAGCCAGTTGTTCTCCTAGTCCTGGCTGTGGCGGCCATCGGCCAGTGGGCCAATGTGGAGGGAGCGGCCACCGGAGCACCCTCGGCCACAGCCACCACCGCCAAGCCCAAGGGATTTGAGGCGCGCTCTCTGGACGTCAATTCCAGTGGGGGCGAGGAGGAGCTCGACGATTTCGAAACGCAGGCCCAGACGCATCTGGCCTACCGCCAGCAGCCGCAGCAGCAGCAGCAGCGTCAGCTGTACGAGTACAGCGAGGAGGATCAGGAGGAGGCGCCGCGTCAGGTGTACGTGAATCGGAATGCCAAGCAGCAGAGCAACTACCTCAAGATCCAGGGACAGCTGAAGAAGCCGTTGAGCGAGGAGAGCGAGGAGGAGGAGGAAGAGGTCGAGGAGCCGGACCGTCTCTCCACGCTGCTGAGCAAGTCCTCCTTCAGCTGCACGGACAGGAACTCCGGGTGGGTGCCAGGCTTAAACCGGGTCTGAGGTTACAATTTCCATAACATTCTCTCAAATTCATGATCCCAGGTACTACGCCGACGAATCGCTGAGCTGCGAGGTGTTCCACTACTGCCAGGATAGCCAGAAGCACTCGTGGATCTGCCCCGAGGGCTTCACCTTCCACCAGATCCACCTGATCTGCATGCCGCCCTCGCACGACAACATCTGCAAGCAGTCCTCCAAGTACCACATTGTCAACGACTACCTGTACAAGCCGATCAACCTGCAGGAGCACCAGAGCAAGCCCAATGTGACGCTCCGCTACTCTGAGCGCTACTTCCCGGAGAACTACTACGAGCACGAGCGCTACGACGACGAGGAGGAGGAGGAGCTGCCCGCCCCAAGGCCACGCATCCAGCACCAACAGCAGCAGCAGCACCATCACCAACAGCAGCCCCAGCAACATCGCCAGGCTGTGACCTATCAGCAGCCCCAGCAGCAGCCACAGCCGCAGCAGCAGCAGGTTAGGGTGCAGTACCAGCAGCCTCAGCCTCAGCACCAGGCACAGCCCCAGCCGCAAGTGGTCACCCAGATCCGACACCAGCCGCAACCTCAGCCCACAACCCTGGCCTACCGGAAGCCATTGCCGGCGACCACAGTCCAGCCGCAGCTGCAGTTGCATCAGCTGCACCAGCCCCAGTTGCAGCTGCACCAGCAAAGGCCACAGACGCTGGCGCCGACCGTGACGCCGGCGCCGTATCGCTTCTTCACCGCTGCCCCCCAACTGCAACATCTGCAGCATCAGCATCAGCAGCAGCACCCACACCAGCAGGTCTTTCGCACTCCCGAAGAGATAAACATTTCATTGCAGCAGCGCCGGCCGCAGGTGTTCATTGCCACAACGCCGAGGTACTACGAGGACGAGTATCTCTACGAGCGGCGGAAGTGAGGGGGGACTGCGGCGTCCGGAGTGAGCAAAAAAACAGTCTTGTCGTTCCCTCGGATCCGATCCACCTCTCGTGTACATTCCCCCCCTCCGTCTAAGTATGTAGCTTTAAGCTCTCGCTCTCTCCCAGCTCTGTCTCTCGGTCAGGCCCGAAAATCCATGCGCGAGTTTTGTGTACCTATTTGTAATATTTAATGTCCTGCTAGAAGAATCCGCCTTCTAACTCAATTCGTTAATAAAGGAAGCCACATTAAGTTAGCCAGCCGCTCACTGTATGTCTATCTCCATGTACTGGTCCGCGTTGGACAAATGCACTGCCTGGCTGTGGGTGCCCTCCTCCACCACGTAGTTGGGCCCGATAATGCAGTTCTTCAGCACTGATCCGCTCTTCACCTGCGCCCGATGGCCTATGATGCAGTTATCGATGTTGCAGCCCTCCTCCACAACGGCGTTGGACATGATGATCGAGTTGGCGACGATATTCTTCGGGTTAATGATGCAGTTTGGACCGAAAACACTAAAGTTCAGCGAGGTCTTCTCCGACAGCTTGGCATTGTCGGCCGCAATGATCTCCTTCGTCTGGGTGGACTTCACCAGGGCGCCGGGCGAGATCAGTGGATGCGTTTCGCCACAAAGATCGTTCCAAATGGTGGCCAATTTGCGGTTGATGGCCAGGAAGCTGAGGGTGTTATTTACCCGCACCCCGATGGCCTCCTTGGGCGCCTGGATGGCATAGCAGCGCACCACGTCACCATGGTAGGGCGTTTGGGACAGAGATTGATTGAACAGCGACGTTTGCGTGATCTTCTGGTCCAGAATGGTGTGGGGAACGTACTGAAAGTGTGAATTTATTGATGATTAAAGGTGGGATGGGATGTGGAATGGCCACACTCACATGCAAAACGTTATCCTCGTTCTTGGTCACAACTCCCACTTCCGAGGTGGTATCCTGCACCGTTTTGGGGGGCCTCTTTGCATGCTGCTTCTTGATTAAATGCGGCAGGAACTCGCCCTTGAACGTTGATATATTCTCCTTCTGCAAAGATTTCAAATTAGAGGCGATTCCAGCTATAAAAATATATATTTATTCCTTACCCTGTGCAGGTAGTCAATGACCCACTTCTTCAGCACATAGACATGGGCATCTAGCAGGCGGCTATAGACATCCAGGCGGCCCCGGTTCTTCAGCAGATGCCTCTGGATGTTGAGGGTCTCCTCGCAATCACTGGCCGCGGACAGGAAGGCCAACCTTTGGGTGGCCGCATGAACGCCAATTACATCCCGTTCCGGCTTGTGCTTGCTCTTCGGGCCCGGCATAACCACATCGGACTCGAATCCGCTGGGGAAGAGGAGCAGCGCAAGAGCGGCGTGGTGCTCCCGAAACTTGTTGATCAGCGGATAGAGGCTCACATTGCTGACGAGGTCACAGCTAAGAACCAGAAAGTCCGACTGAATCTTGTCGTATATATAGCGCAGGCTGTCCGCAGTCCCGAAGTCGCTATCGCTGGGTATCGTGGCATAGTCCAGTTTCAGCTTGAGCGGCGTATTCTCCAGCGCCAATTGGATCTCCAGCTTCTCCTGTTCCAGGACCACCACAATGACCTCTGTGGATGGCAATAAAGATACACAACTATAAACCCGGAACATGACTGTGCTCACAGGAATTACCTGAAAAGTTGTGTTGTTGCAACAGATTTAGAGGGTACCAAAGCAGCGGATATGGGCCCACCGGCAGCAGACACTTGGGGGCATCCCCCAAGACTTCGGGAAGACGGGTGCCTCGCCCGGCGGCCAAAACCACAGCCTGGAACTCAGAGTTGGTCATAATCCACACAAAAAATAGAAAAGTTCGGCTAAAAAGCGTGCAAATACAAAAAAAGGCCACGCAAACAGCTGATCTGTTGCAAACCCCTACGCCTTGGCTCATTTCCCAACACTGTTTCCAATCAGACATATGTTCGCTGTCATGTGACTGCGTCTTTGTTTTTGTTGCTTTTGCTATTGTATAAAACAAGTCAGATGACCCTTTGGCTATGAAAATTCCCTTAATTTTCTTAGGAAAACAAGAAAATACACCAAATGCTCTTTTTGTATGAAACAACAAGACTTTAATGCATGATTTGCGCAGCTTACACTACACTACAAAAATGGAATACATACTTTTTCTGCTTATTGGAATAGACTACACACACATTTTGCTACTACGTACGGCGAATAAGTTTTGTGGCTTGCCTTTTGCGAATTAGAATATGGAAACAGGATACAGAACAATAGTTTTAACAATAATATTGCTGGCTGGAATATACACCCAGGATAACCGGACAGGTAATACTTAAAACAGCACATCATCGTCGCCCTCATCCAGGATGTTGGCCTGCTCGCGCACATCGATGCCCTGCTGGAGGAGCTCCGCCTTCTTGGCATCGGCCTTTTGCCTGGCCTCGCGCTTCTTGTCCTGGATCTTCTTCAGCCGGTAGAACTCCTCACGCTCCAGCTCGTCCAGCTCGGAGATGATGTAGGCCAGCGTGCGATCGATTCTCGGTATGATGACATGCTCAATGGCGTTCACACGACGATTGGTGATTTTGATTACCTCGTCCAGGGTCACGAACGACGTCTGCAGCGAGGCCAGCTCCACCAGCAGCTTCACGGCGCTCTGGTAGTTCTTCTTCAGCTTGGCCAGCTGCTGACCACCGCGGGCCAGGCCGGCCAGCTCGTAGGTGTCCGCTCCATCCTGGTACGACTCGAAGACGGGCAGGGTGACGCCAGCTACGTTGTCCTTCTTGGTGCGGATCTTGATCTGAGCCTTGGTCACGTTCTGGAGCACCACCTGATTGATGTCGCCCGAGGTAAACTTGGCCTCCGCCAGCGAGAAGGCCGCCTCTTTCATAACATCGCCCATCAGGGTCTTCGTCTCGATGATTTTGCCCAGAATCATGCGGAATCGCATCTGCAGCGCGTCAGCCTTCTTCTTCAGCAGTCCGTGGCCCTTTTGGGCGCCCGCCAGGCGCGCCTTCATCAACATCTGGGCGCCACGGGAGGGGAAAATCGGTAGTCTATCTTTGCCAGACATTTTGCTGAGGAATTCGTTGGAAAATTGGCTGGTCTAAACGATTTTCTGCTGAGCACAAAAAAAAACTGCACTTGTCGCTGAACCTGAAAACTCCAACTGGAAAATGACGGACAGCAGTGTTGGCTAACGGGGGCAATCGGCAATCGATAACAGCCAGTGCTCTGAAGTTCGTCTGGCTTTAGTGTTCAACAATTCCCAAAAACAGCTGTGCATTTCAAAAAGTAAACAAAAATCAAGCAATCTCGTTTGCTGTTTGGTTACTTGAAAAATAATGCAACTGTTGAATCGCCTGTGTACACACATTTATAACCACCAGCGGCGGCACTACGTCAAGAAGCTTCGGGTGGATTTTAAGCCAAAAATGTCCTCGAACAAGCAGCGCCTCGTCCATAATGAGATCCTGCGTTATGTAAATCCAATAACCCGAATCAATGTAGTGTCCGATATCTTCGTCCGCGTCCAGCCCGCCGACGTGCATCAGTACGCCAGCGGGGACGTGTTCATAGCCCAACTTTGCGGTGGTCCGGTCAAGAACTCCAATGTCTCGATGGACATCAAGGTGGCGGACGACGACAAGGAGGTCAGCGTGGTGGTCAAGAAACTGACCGAACAGCCCTCGTCCTTCGAGTGCGTCCTACAAGTGCCCGTGCGTTCCGATGTCTGCGCTGTGGGAAAGGCCAATGTGCGGGTGGAGGGAATTCAGAGCGAGCTCCTGCAGGTTAAGACCGAGGGCGGAATCCTCACCAAGAACGTGAAGGCCACCAACATAAGTCTGTACAGCGAAAATGGCAACATCAACTGCCTGGGTACCTTGCTCGGCAAGACCACCGAGATAGAGACACACAATGGGGTGAGAACTGATTGACGCCGCTTCGTGTGTGCTCCCTTTTAAATTTCTCCATCATTGCATTTGCATCCACAGAATATCAGCATGGACAAATTGCAAGGAGATAGCCTGAGAGCCTCCACCAAGAGCGGAAGCATAGTGACCGACTGTTGCTACGTTGAAGAGTCCAAATTCCAAACAGAAACCGGACGCTTGGAACTGAAAAATGTGCACAAGACCAGCCAAGTCCATGTCCATGATTCTGCCGACCTAAGCATGAGTAAGTAAATGCCACAGGTACACATTTTGAAGTAAGATCACAATCTTAACCCCCAAATTGCAGCTGGTGTCCATGGCAATCTTCAGGTGGTGACCAAAGGTGGCAGCCTGAATATACAGCTCTCCGAGCTTGTGGGACAGAACAAGATCGATGCCCAGAACCTGACCGATGAGGCCGTCATTTACATATCGCAGGAAATTGAGCAGGATCTCAATATCGATGTGGGAGCCTCGAAAGTCAGTTTGGATACCGAACTGGAGCACTTGGCACATGCATTAAGCGAGGACAAGAGTCGATTTCTCCTCAGCAATGAGAACAAGCACAAGTTAATGGTTACTAGCTCGGGGCACAAGGGAGTACGCCTGGGAAAACAGTCCTGGAGCGATATGATGCGCCAGAAACTCAAAAACATCAGCGCCGAACCGTTCCCGACTAGTTAAATCCAGGAGAGTAGCTCACTAAGTTAAGAATATATGTATTATGCTGTAAGCTACAATCTCAGTCATTTTTTGTTTTTCTTAATGGAGGTATTATTATTCACTTTAGGCTGCGCCCGACGACGACTCGTTATCCGAAAAATCAAACAGGCATTCGAGAGCTTTGGAGAAAATGGCATCATCTTTCTCGGCTTTCAAGGAGGCCACAAAAAGTCCCACTTTTTCGTCGCCCATCTCTTCGAGATCTGCGTTTTCCTCCTTAATCAAAACGCAGGCCAACAGACGCAACATCTTGTTGGCATTCTCCACATACTGCTCCTTGGGAGCGTCCTCCTCATTCTCCTCCTCGAACTCGTTGGCCTCCTCGTCCTTCTCTGTATAGTTATCCGTGTGCTGCTTTAGTCTGTACCACACTTCCAGAAGGTTTGTGAATGCCTCCTTCTGGTAGCAGTACTTTAGGCGCTGAATAAAAAACGAATATCAATTAGTAGGCATTAAACCAACACCCAGAGAGAGGAGCAACTTACACTCCATATGTGCGCCAAATCCTCCAGATACTCCTCCTGACGCTCCCCCAAGGGAATGAGTTGCAGCGGCTGCTGCAGAAACTTCAGTATTCGCGTGAGGCAACTGACTATGCTCGGCGCGTACGCGTCCATGGAGGCCTGCGCCTCTGGCAGCTGCACCAGAATGGTGCATATGTTGAGGTAGGTTTGAATGATCTCCACATCACAGGTTATTTTCGGACCGCACGACTCGTACCCAACGTCGGCATCCTCGTCCTCGTTGTCGGTGGTGGGGGCGGGGGCGCCGGCAGCGGCTTGGTCTTCTCCGTTCTCCTCTTCTCCTGTTTCCTCCTCCTCGGCCAGCTTGGCCTGATCATCGCGCATGAGTCGCAGGAAGGCGCTGTTGACTCCGTCGCAAAGCTCCTTCACAAGAAAGACCTCGGCGAAGGGCTTCAAGTTAAGCGACGAGTTGGCATTCTCCTCTTCCACCAGCGCGCAACTGGCCAAAATGGAATTTGTGGCTTTTAGAGCGGCTACCAGCAGCTCATCGCTTACGGACTGCTGCAGTATCCTGCCCAAATTCTGGGCCGAGTTCTCGAAGGCGGCAAAGCAGACGTACCAGTCCACGGCGAACTGCTCTTTGCCGCTCAGCACATGCGCCATGATGTATTGGTAGAGGCGCATCAACTGGATCAGCATTCCGGTGTCCAGGCAATTGGTCAGCTTGAACAGCGTCTCCATCGACTGGGGTGAGCAGGTGAGCAGTTCGGCGCACTCCACCTGGGCGCACATGTTGCCCAGAAGTCCGATAAGGATCTCGTAGAGCCTCACATCCTCACAGCCGTCAATCAACGAGTACATGATGGGATCGACGGCGTCATTCTCCAGGAGAAGCGTAACCACCTCCGGGGACACAGACATGTCCCACACCTTGCACAGGTCATCCTCCAGTTGCTGCTCCAGCGGGGAATCAGGCTGCAGCTGAACCAGCTTCATAATCGTCTCCAGGATGAACCGACGGCTGTACATGGTCTCCCCCACAGCGTCACCGCGCATGCGCTCCAGCAGTTCCGCCTCGTCGTCCGCCTCCTCGTTGGCGGGCGGGGGCGTGGCCGAACTGCTGCTGGCACTCGCGGAGACGCTAACCGAGCTGGAAGCTGGAACGGACGCGTCGGTCTCCTTGATCGCGTTCTCCACCGGCGGCCCCTCGTTGTTGTCTTTGGATGTCGCCGGGTTCCCCACCAGTTCCGCATCTTCTTTGGGCATCTTGAAAATAAGTCTGTTGATAATGTATCAAAATATTCGAAATTTTTTTCTAGAGATGGAATATTTACATCGTGATATTTCCTTTTTTTTTTTTGCCCAAATATCGATTTTGCGATTTTGCGATTTTTATATTCGATATGAAAATACTAAGAATTCTCAATAATCCTAGTATTTTATCTTCTTCACATAAAAGTATTCACCAAGAAAACAATAAATGTCTTTAATTTTATACAAATTTAACTAATAATATAATTAGACAATATCAACATTAAATTAATCATCAATTCGATAAATTCCAAACGACAAAAGTCAGATAGAGAGTGAAGTTGGCTGCGATTAATTCTTAAATCAACGGCTACATTTTTTGTTCAACTTTGTAATGTAATTCCGGTTTAAACTTTAAATTTGAAAACAAGTTCCGGCAGCTTACAATATACATTTTGAAATCTTTCATATTACGTTGACTTCAAATGAAATGCTTTGAATTTAAATTGTTTAAAATGTATATAATTTCTTTTATTCATTTTTTATTGCAAATTTTTATTTTTACGTTTTTTTTTTAAATTCTATTAAATTTTAAATTTACATTATTAATTTGTTATATTTTTCCGTTTTTGAGTTTGTTGTCAAAATAACTAATAATTGTTGTGTACATTTCTTATTCTATTTCTCATTCCTGTTAACAACACTAGAGTAATGAAAAGTTTACTTATTCTTTGTCTCATTGTATTCGAAACGGTAAGTTGTCCAACATAAACTATGCTAAATAGAAAATAAAACTGGACTTGCAGTTTTTTCTGACGTTCGGAGATGCTAGGCCTATTTTTTACAAGTCCTCGTCATATTCCTTAGTTCCGGAGCAGACCATCCATGGTACCGTCACCCCCCTCAGAACCACTCAAAATCTGCCCACCGGAATCAATCAAATTAACCAAGAAACTGATCAGTCCTCGTCATATTCCTTAGTGCCGGAGCAGACCATCCATGGTACCGTCACCCCCCTCAGAACCACTCAAAATTTGCCCACCGGAATCAATCAAATTAACCAAGAAACTGATCAGTCCTCGTCATATTCCTTAGTTCCGGAGCA
>VNJT01017791.1:0-26868 GCA_008042655.1 Drosophila burlai | reverse complement strand
TACAGCTATATAAGTAAATATATTTTAATGGTGTTTATATTCTTTTCTTCGATGTTTGTTGCCAAAAAAATTGACCGCCTGCAACTCCGTTCACTGCAATGATTGTGATCGGCCAGTGCACTTGAAGTGTGCTGACATGTGTGCCAGCTATTTCACATGCGAGAATTGTGATTCCGATTGGGAATGATGTCATGCGTTGTATTTTTTTTTGCTTAACACATGAATAAACTTTCAATTTTTTTTCATTTGATTGTGTTTAACTTGATACTTTTATAATTTTAGCACATTCTATAAAGGTGTCCACAACCCCCCCCCAAAATTTGAAATAGGCAAAAATGACTATTTTACAAAAACTTTAAAATTTTTCTTTCAGTGATAGATATCACTGTAATTATTCAAAAACTAGTTAGCTAAGGTCTCTAGCTTTCCATTGATATGCACATGTCCGCATAATATGCTCCAGTTAAAAAGATATCAGCGAAAAACAAAACTATGTCCACACCTGCCACCTTTCCTACTGCAAATCAGACTGAAAAACAAAACGCGGATCTCGAAGAGATAAGTAACAAGAAAGCTAACTTCGGCATGCCGAAGTTAAAATACCCTTGCAGTAAGTAAGTAAGACTTTTTCGTTTTCTCGGGTACTGACATAAATGTTGCCAGCGAAAAAAGTTGCGAAACAAAATGTTGCGAAAAAAAGGTTGCGAACGAAAATGTTGCGAACAAACTAAATGAATTTATATATATATTCCTATGGCAGCTATATGATATAGTGGTCCGATTTTGATCAAATTAAAAACGAAATTCTAAAATAATACAAAATGGCCATGTCTGAAATTTCATCAAAATATGTTGAAAATTGCTTAAGTTACAATTTTTTTTCTCAAAAATTTCCGATCGTTCCTATGGCAGCTATATGATATAGTCGTCCGATCCGATCCGTTCCGAGATATATAGTAGTGAGAGCATATTGAAGCATATGTGCAAAGTTTCATTCAGATAGCTTCAAAACTGAGGGACTAGTTTGCGTAGAAACGGACAGACGGACAGACGGACATGGCTAAATCGACTCGGCTGTTGATGCTGATCAAGAATATATATACTTTTTAGGGTCGGAAATGTCTCCTTCAAAATTATAATACCCTGCAAGGGTATAATAACGGGCATGGAACGCGCATCTCAAACAGCTAACAGTAACAAATATAAATTTTGAAAAACTATTTTAGGTGAATTGAAGGGAAATTTTGTACAGTGCCGAAGAGAAAAACGATCTGACTTAGGTCGCCGGAGTCAGTCAAATGTGCGAAGGGCTTCCTCACGTGCTAACCGCTCTGATGACCAGATTGAGAGGGAACGTGAAAACAGTCGCCTTGCTATGTCAGAAATCCGTTCGCGAACCAGGGCTTCCTCACGTGCTAACCGCTCTAATGACCAGATTGAGACAGAACGAGAAAATAGTAGATTTGCTATGTCAGAAATGCGTTCGCGCGTCGGAAAACCGTCTTCATTGTTTATTTACGCACCTCAAAACAAAACAAAAAATATTGTTTATAAGAAAGCTTTAAAATGATTAAGATACTGTATCAAAACAGTGAGTGTCAGTTAATGAAAACTGAAACATTATAATAAACAGTATTTAAAGTTATTTATTGGTTTAAAGGCAGAACAAAATTAACAAGGTCAGCTAAACTGCTTCCAGGAAAAACATCAACAGAGTTAAAAACTTTGAAAAGGGGTCGAGACAACGTTCGCCGGGACAGCTAGTAATTGATATAAATGTGTTATTTACAGTATACGACGTGTGACAAATAAGTAATGAGACTGATTCCATAAAACTCGAATACTTCAAAATTATTCTACAACTCTGCCTTTCCTTCAAAGTAGTCCCCTTGGGCAGCTACACAACGCGATTCCAGCGTTTTTCATGCTTCGTAACATTTCTGGAACGCTGCGATTGAGATGCGCGCGAATACCTTCGTCACTGCCGCCTGGATGTCCTCACTCGACTCAAAATGGGTTCCATTGACTACCGATTTTGTTTTACGGAACAAAAAAAGCAACAGGGTGATATATCGGGCGAATAAGGCGGTTGTTGCATCACGGCAATTCCTTTATAATCCAAATCCTCGTACACGCTGAGGGCTGTGTGTTGTTGACTTGTTTTCGCAATCTTTTCAGTTCTTGGCGGTAGTAGACTTGATTTGAACTGTTAAACATCACGGATTAGAGCGCGCGCAAGCTGCGCATTCGTGGCAGTCCGCACCTCGACTGGTCTCCCGCTCCGCTCCTCGTCTTCCACGCTTTCACACCCACACTTAAACTAATTATGCCGTCAAAACACCTGGGCACGACTAAGAGCACTATCCACATGCACTTTTACAATTTTAAGGTACGTTTCCGAAGCTGTTTCGCCCAATTTGGCGCAAAATTGTATCGCGATGCGTTGCTCTTATTTTTGTTTTTTCCATTTTTGCGACGAGCACCACGAACACACGCTTAGTCAAATCAACACAGCAGGCGAACTAAACAAGCTAAAGCGATAGCAAATATATTAATGGAGGGGGTAAGGATGCCGGAAAAAGGGAGAGTATTTACACTATCGTGCGTTACCTATCGATATCGAAGGAAACGCAATAACGTAGAATGTGTGTTTCTATTGCGTTATTGCATCTGTTTTTGACAGCTGTCAGCATTTATTGAAAAAGTAAACAAAAATTGACGAAAATGAGTAATTCGAACAACGACGAAAGCCTGATTTTATCAGCCGTGGAGTAAAATAAAGTAACCATGACGAAGGCCATGGATTTGTCTCGTACTGCTTGGGATCTTCTACGGAATACCGCACTATAGCGAGTCTCTGGCGCACCCAATAATATGCAGGATTTTGGTTGCCACCAGGATCCCTCACCAATAAGTGAATAACAATATCCGTTAAAGAATTTGATGATATTGGAGGCAACCTGCTCAAGAAACTTGGATAGGAAATACAAACGAAAGCGCTGAACGCATTGGGCACGCCTGGGTCTAAATGTTCTTTGTGGAACCATTATTAAATAATTATTTTGTACATTAATTTTAAAATTTTTTTTATTTAAAAAAAATGGGTTTTTACGCGGTTTTTTAAAACGCCATATTGCCATTCTTGAAAGAGGTCCATTCAAGCGGTCGGCTAGCATCGATCCCAATTTGAATTATATTTTATCTTTCTGTATATGTGGGAGTTCTTCAGAACTCACTGAATTCTGTCATATTCTTTGTCCACAGATCCAGAAGTGCCGACCAGAAGTCCCCAAGAGTGCACTGCTCAAACCGTCAGTTACTAGGTTTTGATTTTTATTTGGTGGTAAAACTTGTACGATAGTCCGAATATAGAGTTGTTATCGAAATAGACAGGTGTTATCGACACAAACGTAACTTGAACGCAACTTGGACGCAACTTTTTCCCACCTCTAGGCCCCTATACAAAACCTATGTAAAAAAAACTAAGTTTGCTCTGAGACGCAAAAACGCAAAAACGCAACCTAGTGTAAATGGGGCCTAAATTTCAAGCTGATAGGGTTTCCACAATCGCAGCAATATAATCAGTCTCATTACTTTATTGTCACACCTCGTATATCTATTATAAGTGTGTCTAAATGACTAATTGAAAAATGTAAGCGGGACGAGGTCTGGCTTTGTATGTTCAGAGTAAAGCTTCTGATTGTGATCAACTTGGCGACCGCCAGAGCGTCCTCTGGTTTCATATAAATGCAAGTTGATACACAGCCTCCTCGCGGCGCCACCTGGATAGCTTTTCTAGCATCCGCTAGTTAGTAAACAAATGTGTACAGCGGGCTCCCTGCCTGGAGGTCAGCCGGCAGCCCTGGCCCCAGGATCGGATGCGGAGGCCCAATCAGTCGCCCATCTTAAAACTCACTGATTACTGAAACGTCAACAAATATGATTCAAATAACTCCCTCAACGATGACGACTTTTGGCATTAAACAACGGTTTACGATTGGAACATGGAATGTAAGAACCCTCACCGAGACCTCGCGCATCAACCAAGTTGCCAGAGAAATGTTCAACTACAACATTGACATTCTAGGTCTGAGCGAGGTGCGCTGGCCCAACAATGGTGTTTTAAATCTTGCCTCTGGTAAGAAATTTATTTTCTCTGGACACACAACGCTGAGAACAAAAGGCTTAGATCAGTTGGAACTGCGTACGATACATGCAGGTGATTTAAAAATCCTTTTAGGCGACTTTAATGCGAAGGTGGGAGTCAACAACAATAACCTAGAGAAGGTATTGGGACGCCAAGGCCTTGGCGATATAAGGAACAACAACGGGAACGGCTAATCGATCTCTGCTCTCGGCATAACCTTTTTATTGGAGGTTCGAAATTCCCGCACAAGGACATACATAAGTATACTTGGGAATCCCCAGATTGCCAGACCCGCAGCCAAATAGACCACATAATTAGTAAACTATTCATCGGATGTTTACTTGACGTTTAAGCCCGCCGCGGCGCTGACATGGATAGCGATTACCAACTGATATTTGGTGTGTTTAAACGGCACCTACCAAGATTAAAAAATCGCCTAAATACATCGTTAGACTGCTCACCAATAAAACCATTCAGGAGCAGTATATGGAATCTCTAGGAAGAAATCTAGCTGACTCAACACAGCCACCCTCTTCTTCTAACTGCACCAGCTCATGGCAGTTCATCGCCAACGCTTGCCATCATAGTGCAAAGGACGTACTAGGAGAAGCAAAGAGAACTCACAAACCGTGACTGAGTTTCCTCTTGGCAGCAGATAAAAATTCGCAAAAAGTTGAAACAAACATTATATCACGCTACGTCCCCAGAGGCCGAAGCGAGCGCCAGAACAGAATACCACATAGCAGCGACTAGGGTGCGACGATTGGTACGCACCGATCGGAATCAATATTACACCGACTTGGCTTGCGAAGCTAAAAAAAAGCGAACTCCGTTGGTGACATTAGAGGAAATAATAAAGAGACTAGGCGGGAAATCTGTCTGCAGCACTGATGTCATTAAGGATGCAAACGGAGTGGAACTCACCGACACAAGTGAGCAACTAAGCAGATGGCGCGACTTCTTCAACTCCTCCCGGTCCTAAGGGGTAAGCTTTGATATCTTTAGCTGTGCGTGGCTGCAGAACAGACGCTTACCAAGAAGAGATATATCAACTGAACCCCCATCTCTGGTTGAAATTTTGCAAGCTCTGGGCAACATGAAAAATGGTAAAGCCGGAGGACCGGACAGTATCCCAACTGAACTGTTGCGATTTGGTGCAAGCCATATCGCAGAAGTACTGCACCCACTGTTGAGAAGATGCTGGAATGAAGAGAATATTTCCAGTATCTGCAACGAAGGTACCATAGTGACCATCCCAAAAAAAGGCGATTTAAAGCACTACTCCTATCTTCTACAAAGAATATCTCCAGCTGTTGAGAGTGTCCTTCGCAAGGAACAAGCCGGGGAATGTCAGACAGCTCACTCGACAAAGAATACTCTATATCAATTTCAAAGTACGATATCTCAGCGAAAAAAATAGATATTTAATGAAACTCAACGGCATTTGAAAGGGCAAGGGTTATACTTTAAAATGGCTTTGTTAGTATTTTCAGCAAAAGAACAAATTCGATGCTACATAGCTTCAAATATAGGCAGAAAACGCTGTTTTTGCACTTTTAGGTTAGGATATCTCGGAAACCAGAGCCAATTCGGGAATTTCGACTTCGGATTCGGATTCAGCGCACCGAAAACCTTCGGAAAAGTATATACTGGTTTCTGGGTCAGAGGGTCGAGCTGATTTTGTCGGATTGTGTAATTGAGCAGTCCATCGACTGCGAACGTGCTTTAGATACGGTTCTTCGGCCAGCCATCTGGGAATCACTCTTAAGCAAAGGAATACCCGAGAAAATAGTGGCGATGATACGGAAACTATACACAGACTTCAAGAGTGCGCTTCAACGGTGACAGCAACGATCCATTTGAGCATAGTGCTGGAGTAAAACAGGGCTGTGTTTTATCACCCACGCTCTTCCTAATGCTTTTGGACGGCGTCCTCGAGCAGTCCAACCGTGAGGCGCTAGTCGGCCTAAGGTGGAAGCTGCTTGAATTACTATATGACCTGGATGATTTCTGTCTTGAAGCCCATCGCTACGACGACATTGCAAGACAAATTCGCTTCATCCAAGGAAACGCACTTAAGGTTGGCCTCAAAATCAATGTCAAAAAGTCTAAGCTAATGCGCATAGCTCCCGAAAATAACGCGACTCTTCAGGTAAATGGTCAATGTATTGAGGATGTGGACATATTCTCATACCTTGGCAGCCTGATTGTTAGAGGTGGTGGTTCGCAGGCTGATATCTCAGACAGAATTAACAAAGCCCGCACCACTTTCTTTTCGGTGCACAGAATTTGGCGAGCGCGAAGTATCTCTACGACAACTAAGCTGCGCATCTTCAAAACCAGTGTACAGGCAGTTCTGCTGTATGGTTGCACTACTTGGAGCACATCTTTTATAATGCGGCGAAAACTGCAGGCCTTCGTAAATAAATGCGTAAAACAGATTTTCCGTATTTTCTGGCCCCGATGGGTGACCAACGACCAACTGCTCGCCATGGCGAACATGTGTCCCATCGAAGTTGAAATGCATAGAAGGAAGTGGAGATGGATTGGTCATGTTTTAAGAAGGCCACCATCTGACATCTCTAGATCAGCGCTGGAATGGAACCCGCAAGGACACAGGCGACCTGGAAGACCTCGCAATACATGGGTCAGAATGGTGAATTGAGAGGCAAACGCGCAGGGCAAATCCTGGAACCAAATCAAACTGATTACCAGGGAGAGACGGAGATGGAGAGAATTTGTTGACGCCCTAATAATTAATTAATGAATTGAATTAATTTTGAATGTTTTGTATACATACATGTGTATATATATATATTATCGTATATAAATAAAGGATATGATGAAGCGGGACGAAGATTGCTTCTTTTCTTGTTTTTAATTATGTATTTTAAGGAAATAATTGTTTCCTGTTATTAAAACATAAATATCTGTGAAAATCATTGTTTCTCCACCTCTAGTATCGGGGTTATAAATAGTAGAAGAAAGCCAGTATTAAATTAGCGCATTTTACACATTTTAAAGAATTTAATTTGAAGTCGAAGGGTTGAAACTTAACATATTAATATTAAAATCATTTCTGCTTACTCTGATGCGTGGAAAGATGATACGTAGCTCTTCCTGGCTGAGATGACGTTCCAGTGGAGTCATGAACTTGATTTTTAGCGCGTTGAGTACGTCTAGGTAGTTAGACTCTGTGTCTATCAGCTCCCGAATAACGTAGTCGCGCTGCTCCAAGCTCGTCGGCGAGGAGGTCTGTAGGAGGAAAACGGTATAATATAAATTAGGGTAGACATAACCCAGAAGACTGGCAAGCAAAGAGTCTCATGCACGGACAGGCAGCTCAATTCTACCTGGCTTTTACTCGTCCTGTGCAGTGCGCACAGGTCTTGGTACACCTCCTCTTCTTTTGTGTTGGTGTGATCGTAACCGGTTCCATTGCATGCAATATTGTCGGTGGTACTAATCAAAAATGAAAAGAAAAACCAAATAAAAGATAAATAATAATGAAAATGTACGATGAAAAATATAAATTAACACAAAAAAACCTTTTAATTAACTTTATCGACGCTTGTCGATAGTAGTTTTATAATTTTAAGACTTTCTTTAAAATTAAATATAATAAAATTGAACAAAAATTTGTTTTTCAAAATCTTTCAACTATTCTTCTGCGCCACATTATTAAGGGGTTCATTTTGTTCTATTCAATCCATTTCCTTTTTTAAACATTCTAACAGCCAAAAATATAAAAATCTAGTGCGACCAAATAGTAATTTAATTTTGCTCCCAAATAAACTTCACTAACTCTCTCGTTTCGAAAGCTCTAGATTGAAAAACTATCAGGTCTATTCCAATTTCCACTTCCAAGAAATCAACACAGATTCGGATTGATTATTTCAAAAAATAAAAGTGAATCCTGAATTCTATAACAAATATAACTCTAACAAATAAAACATACATGTAAGAAAGGGTACCAGCAGAACAGCAGAGCGACAAGAGACAATAAAACAGCAGAGCAGCACAGAAGAAATCAGCAGGGGAGAGGGAAGAAGAGATCAGCAGAAATAAAGCAGAACTGCAGAACAGCAGAGGAGAGCGACAGAAGAGATCAGCTGAAGAGGGAACAGAGGGAAATTCGGAGAGTGGATTTCAGCGGAGAGAGACGACAGAGTGAAGGAAATTTAAAGCCGTGTCACGAAAAGCTTAAAACTGTAAAATTAAACTTGTAATCTTTATTGTTAATAATAATAACAATTATCTACTATAATAATAAGTTGAGTATATCTCATCTTACATTTGGGGGCTCGTCCTAGCCTGAAAATTGCAAGTGACGCCATCCCGAGAGGTCTTAACGACGTTCCGAAAAGACGAAGAAGCTGAGTTTGACAGACGCCGGATAGCAACGGGGAATGAGTGTGAGCGAGAAGGTAACAAGGAAAGAACCTTCGAAGATACCAATTTTGAAAGGAAATCAGCCGTATTAATATATCAGTGGCTGCAGCAGATGAAAAGAATAAAATGAGTGAGCCGGTGGAAAGCGTTTGCGAAATAAGTGTAAATGGAAATCCAAATGAAATTAAAAGCGTGCAGGAATTTGCCGCAATCAGCGGAGAGCAATGTGGGAATGCAGCAAGAAGCAACATGCAGAATCATGTCGAAACAAGTAAAGAGAAAGGTAGCGCAGCTGGTTTTATTGGAAGCAGCTCGATCGACGAAAATACAAGAACGCTGAAAGATTTGGTGCAGTTGCTCGCTTTTAAGATTGGAGCGGATGAGTGAAACAACGGTGGCTCTATTACGGCGGAAAACTGTGCGAAGATCATTCATACCGGTAAAGAATTGGTTTGAACATTTTGAGATTAATGCTGCAGCCTACGGTCTGAGCATAAAACATACATCTGTTCAGGGTCGCGCCAAAATGACGAATACAGCGAAGTTGTTTTTGGATTCTACGTAAGTACACCAATACTCAGAGATGCGTATGCTGATGGAGACGGAGTTCAGCCGACAATATGTGTGCAGCGCGGATGTGCACGAGCAGATCCGCGATCGCAAGAAAAGCAAGCAGGTATCTTTTTACGAATACCTACTGCAGATGAAAAAGATTGCTTTGCTTGGCAACATTGATGCAGGTTCGGTTATCCGCTATGTTGTAGACCGCCTAAACATCAGGGGTGATTTTAGATACAATCTCAACAGTTGCAAGTCTTACAAAGAGCTACAGGAGCAGTATGAGGTATTCGACCACGTGGTCGAGAAGCCGTTCAAGCCGAACGATGGAAAGCGGACGTCGAACCAGAGGAAGCAGCACGAGTTCAATGACAGGAAGAGTCACTGCTTCAATTGCGGATCATTGTATCTTCTCCGCAAGGAATGCAAGTCTGCCGTAAATTCTTTCAGTTGCAAGTCGTACGTAGCTCAAGTCGTCTGAAAAAGGTCACCATCAACTACATGGAAGTTGAGTGTCTGGTAGATACGGGAGCCGATATATCTATTCTTCGCAAGTACATCTTCAACAAAATACCAAATGTCACCTTGGAGAGATCTACGTCGAAGCTTCGTGGGCTGGGAAAGAAAGAAGATCACGTGACCAGTTGGCTTCCTTCTGGCTGAGGTTGCTGTAGATGAGAAGATGACTCCACAGAAGTTCGTCGTAGTGAAGGATGAAGACATCGAGTATGACGCGTTGCTTGGAGTTTATTTCATCTCGAAGTTTGAATTTTCGCTGTCGGCCGACGGATACAAGTTTTCTCCCCACTGGGGGAGAATAGTTTCCTCCACGTGGCCATTGAGGAGAATAGCAAAAAATGCACACCCTTTGTCACCAAACCCGGATTGTACGAATTCAATAGAACCCCGTTGGGATTTCGGAACTCGCCAGCTGTTTTTATTCGTTACGTTAACTAAGTGTTCCAAGAGCTGATGATCTGATGATCAGATATGTACTCGACTTGTACATGGACAATATAATTACCGAGACGGCAGGGAATGTTTGGAGAAGATGAAACTCGTATTTAACACTGCTAGAGCGTTTGGCCTGAAGATAAAGTGGCGAAAATGTGACTTGCAGAAGATTTACTTTTTGGGCCACAACATTGCGGATGGAAACGTATGGCCTGGGCAGAAAAAGACAGCTGCGGTCATCAAATTTTCGGTGCCGAAAAACGTCAGAGTAATCAAACCTTTTTTGGGGCTGACTGGATTTTTCAGAAAATTTGTGTTGAATTATTCGCAGATTGCAGATTTTCAATGCAAAGATAGGCCCCAACAACACCGGACTAAGATCTGTCATGGGCCAACATGGAATGATAACGGAGAGAGATTAGTGGAACTCTGCCAGCTATTCCAACCGGTCATCGGCGGCACAATATTCCCACACAAATACTCCTGGACATCTCCAAGTGGTTACACGCGCAACCAGATTGACCACATATGCGTTATCAGGAAATGGAGACACTCACTACTGGATGTACGGAACCAAAGGGGAGCAGCGATGGACAGTGATCATTGGAAAACTTGCAATAAAGTTGAACCGCAACCACTCCAGGAGCACTGACAACAGCCAACACCGACGAGAGCCCCCCTGAACCTGCACCTCCTTATAGCGACTCCACTCTGAAGGCGAGAATGACGTCCACATTGCGGAAACAGCTAATCCCCCTAGAAGACCACCCATGGGAGCACACATGCAGACAACTAAGGTTCACAGCTGAGCAAGTACTTGGGCTGCAGCAACGCGGATGAGCAGATTGGATATCTGAAGGTACCTGGGACCTGATTAGAAGGAGGAACAATCTGAAGCCTCTGGCGGACCAGCTCACACCACTGGATAGACTTGCGACAGACGCAGAACTAGCAGCCGGCGAGAACAACATGCGCTCGTTATACCAGCAGATTGCACGGGTTGCCGGAACCCACCACAGACGGAACCAGCCAGTCAGCGGTCTAGAAGGCAACCTCTTTTCCAATGATGATGCACAAATCCGAAGATGGCACCAACACCACACCAAACGTGACTATCGACTATAGAAGCATTGTGCCGCCAAGTGGAAGTACCAGGATACCTCTGCACCCCCCAATGTAAGAGAAATTGCGAATGCAATAAAGAAGCTGAAGCACAACAGGTCAGCCGGCGAGGACAACATACCAGCCCAACTGCTTTAAGTTGACACCCTGATAGCTGAAACACTGCATCCACATTTCTCACGCATATGGGAAGGCGAGACTGTGCCAGACTCCTGGAAATGCGGAATCATTGTGAAGCTTCCCAAGAAAGGCGACCTAAGCGACTGCAACACTAGCTATACAATCTTGCAAATCTCATCGCTACCATCAAATCTATGTATGATGATGCCAATCTGGCGGTACTGCACAATGGAAAAACAAGTGCACCTTTCCAGAAGATTACCGGAATTCGGCAAGGATGCCCGCTGTCACCACTTCTCTTTAACATCGTGGTCGACGAATTAATGAGCGAACTGTGTTCGTCCACGGCACGGAATTACGTGGAACCTCATCAGACACCTTGAGGACTTGGACTACGCCGACGACATCTGTCTTATCTCTCATAGACATACAGAGAAAAAGTGATGACCTCGTCAGGGTAGCCAGCAGCGTCGGACTCGAAATAAACGTAGCGAAAACTAAAGCTATGCGATTCAACCACTCCAGTCAAGGAAACATCAACATACATGGGAGCCCAATTGAGTTCGTCACCAGTTTCCCATACCTTGGCACCATCATATCCAACAGTGGAGTGTGATGGAGTGTAGTGGGTGATGATGTCTCGAGTCATCTTGGCAAAGCCCGCTCAGCATTGGAAGACTATTCTGCATATGGAGAGACAGACATATCCGGATCTACAACGAAAAAAAAACACCCCCATTAACTGACCTGCTGCGAAAAGATGCTTGTTTTCGAATCCCAGCCGCAGATGTATGCATTCCAGAGTTTAAAGGATGCGTTGAACCCGTTTTGAAGTTATATGTATGTAGAGATATGTTTATAGTGTTTATGGATATTTAAGTAATAATAACAACGAATAGTTTAAGTTCTCAGTTCGGCGATTTGTTAAGTAAGAGACGACTCAAAAGTAGCTTGGCAACAGCGCGATTGGATCAGTGGATATCGGCTTCGTCTACGGCTTTAGTTTACAGCTTTAGTTTACGGCTTTAGATTACGGCTTTCTGTAACTGCTTCTGCAACAGCTTTCTCCAACTCTCGACTACGGCTTTCTATAACTCTGAGTTACGGCTTGTCTACTTTAATTCTGCTCGGCTCCTTTACAACTTCTTAGCACGTTCTTATTCTCCGCTGACTCTCGATCGACTCCCAACTTCTAGTGCTAGCTCTCTTCTCTCTCCAACCAATGCTGCCATATGCTCGATATATCGCCTGCTTACATTCGGTCATCCTGCTCCTCGTCGTCTGTTCCAGACGACAACAAGTCTTCATTTGCTGCTACGTATCTCCATAACTTGATGTTATCTACGCTTGTGGAGGTATAATTTAGACCTTCAAGCTTGGCAGCCTTCTTGACGTCATAACGGCCACATTGTTTTACTTTGACCAATTCGTATGGGCCAAGAAAAGTATTAGCCAGTTTCCTACCGGCGACGAACTGCGTCCGCTTAATGGCAACCAGATCCCCTTCCTTATAAGTGAACTCCTTCTTTTTTTTTCTTGTCTAAATTCTTTTTGTAGACATCTTGGCCTTTTTGTATTTGCATTCGCTTCGCGACGCATTTCTTGTCTTTCTTTCTCAAAGTCTTCCATTAATTCTTGTTCCAGGACCGTAGTTAGCTTGTCTGTGGGTTTGGTCAGCATCTCGATACCAAACATCAGCTCGAATGGTGCTTTTTGTGTAGTCGAATGAACATGCGAGTTGATTGTTTTTTGGACTTCGGCAACAAACCTATACCATTTAGTTGTATCGTCTGCCGAAAGTTTACTGATGATGGACAGGATAACTCTGTTATCTCGCTCTATCTGACCGTTTCCTCTGGCAACTCCAGTTGTCGTTGAAAGCTGGTCCTCTATCTGTCACGATCCGAGCAGGAAATCCAAAAAATGTTGACCATTCCTCCAGCTTTTTGACAACTTCATCGGCCCTTGTAGATTTTGTGGCGAACAACCACACGAACTTCGAAAATCCATCGACCATTGCAAAATTGTATTTATAAAATTTTGCCGTAGAATCCATTGGGCCTAGGTGATCCAGATGCAGCGTCTGTAACGGTTGGCCTCCTTTGTCGATATAATTCAGGTAACCCTCCTGCTTACCAATCTTCTTATTGGTCATTATGCACTTTATGCATGTGCGATAACCTGTGAAACCTTTCGTTCCATGTGCGGGATAAAAAATTGCTGTTGCAGGCACTGCATCGTCTTCGTTATCGCAAAGTGTTCATCTGCATGGGCTTCAGTTATAATTTCATGCTCCATAGCCTTGGGTACAACGAGATCACGACCGTCCACATGTTTGTACAAAACATCTCCTTTCAACTTATATCCTTGGTATGGTCCCTTCTCAAGGATACATAAGATTGCATTTATAATCTCGTCCATCCGTTGTGCTTTTTTTATACGAGCTGTTACTTCTGTTCCCACCACAAGAATATTTGGAAATCCGCTTAAGCAGTCAACATGTTTCATTCGATCAGCGCTGCGATGCTCCACTGCAAACGAATAAGCCTGCAGTGACAAAATCCATTGCGCAACTTCGCGAGGTTTGGGTAAACGCTGCACAGTCAGATACCAAGACAAAGCTTACACCCAGCAAGTAGTGTCTAAACTTTTCGATCGCCAAGTATGCTGCTTTAACCTCCAAAATGTAACTATGTCGTTTTGAATCGCTTTCCGAAGTCTTGTTGCTCCAGAAAAATATTGAATGAAGATTTTCTCCAAACCGCTGAAACAACTTTGTGCCAAATCCATCCTTTAAAGCGTCTGTGTGCAGTTCCGTGGGTGATTCTGTGAATAGATTCGAAGAACTGGTTCTTGCCAAAGGCTATTCTTCAACTGATTAAGGCGTTCATCTCCTCGGCGTCTATCTTAAATTCAAAATCCTTTTTCAGCAGGTTTGTTAATGGTCGAGCTATCTGTGCGTATCCTTTTATAAACTTGCGAAAAAAGCCAGTCAGCCCTAAAAACCACTGCACTGCTTTAATATTTGCTGGGATAGCAAAATGATTCACCGCTCGAGTCTTTTCGGAGCCAGGCCAAATCCTTCCGTTTTGAACCGCATGTCCAAGGAAGTCAATCAGTTTTTCGAGGACATCAACCATAAGCGGTACTGGGAAGCAGTTATTTAGAACCATGGCGTCAAGTTGACGAAAGTCAACGCTCCAAAACAAAGCAAAACTTTGACATCAAATCGTAGCTTTTAATATGGACACGTCAGCGCCTGTGTCAACCAGACAATGATGACAACAGATTTAAGGCGGTTGTTGTCCCGTATCACTCTTACGCTTTGCACAGCTTATGGACAATTTCTCGACATATGACCACTTTCGCCGCACTTAAAACATTTACTTGCAGCTTGACAATCCTTTCTAAGATGATCAGTGGATCCGCAATGAAAACAATGCGCTGCTCTTCCGCCATATTCGGCTTATTTCCCTGATCCGGATGCATGTTTATATACTGGTTCGCGTTCTTTCATCTGCTCGTAAATTTCATACAGAATCTGTAGTTCATCGTATGACTTGCAGCTGTACATGCTGTATTTGTATTCATTTTTTACGTTCAATCCATCGACTATGTACCGAATAACTGACATCATATCCACTCCAACGAGCGCAGTAATTTGCTTCAATTGCAAAGCGTATTCATGAAACGATTTGGCTTCTCGTTTCTTTCTCTCGCCCAGCTTCTTGTGTACATCAGCGCTGGCGTATGTACGCTTGAATTCAGCGACCAATACACTTTTCAGTCTGTCGTATGAACTGACAAAGACTGTATTTAAATATAAGGCTGCCGCTTTGGTAATTTTATTGCGTGCTTGTACATATCGCTGCTTTTCATCCAGAACGTAGGCATCTGCATTTTTTCAAAGTTAAAAAACCACTGCTCTACTGGAATATTTTGCCCATCAAACTCCGGCACCACCTTTGAAAAACTTTCTGCTGATATTATGCTGTTGTTTTGTGGTCTCTGAGCATTCTGGCATTTTATGCTCAGCAGCTTCACAATCTCTTCGAGATTCTTGCTTTTTTGGCAAACTTGTTGTTCCATCGTCACTTCTTTAAGATTACTCAAAGCCAATTTTTCGTCTTCCTTTCGTGTTTCTGCTTCCGACATAGACTTGTTTTTTTCTCCAGTTGCAGATCGTGTGTTATATGGTTGTCCCTGTTGTACTGCTGGTTTCGACGGCTCCAACGACTTTTGCACAATTCTATATTCTGTCTCTGTTGCTCAATGTATTTGCGGCTTTTTTAGGCGTATTTCCTCTTTTCATATTTTACTGCACGGCTTTGCACAAATGCAAACTCAGCTTCTTGGGTATAGCGTAATTCTGCATGTTCTTTTTCAGTATCTGCACATTTAACTGTTCATCAGCACACTTTCAGGTTGAGCCCCAGATATGTTTATAGTTTATTGATATTAATATGGATATTTAAGTAATAGTAACAATGAATAGTTTAAGTTCTCAGTTCGGCGATTTGTTAAGTAAGAGACGACTCAAAAGCATCATGGCAACGGCGCAATTGGATCTACGAAATGTATGAACGTTTTGCGAACGGAACTTTTATCAAATTACTCCTTCAATGTCCATAGGTTGGAGTACAGCCGCTGTACTACAGCGGGCCAAAGTTTTGTCAGCCCCTTAAAACCTAGACAGAGAAATTACTTGTCTGGAGAGCAACAAGTTAAATTTTTTTTTGAAATAAAAGCGACGAGGAAATTTTGCTTAATGTCATTCTCTCTTGTCGCTCCCAAGCTTACGACTTACACGCTGAACTGCTGCTCTTTGGAAAGAATTGGTTTAGTTGATGATTTGGGTGTTCGCCTGGATCCTAAACTTGACTTAATTGATTATATTTCATGTATGGTGAATAAAGCCAGAGGTGTGCTTGGATTCATTAAACGGTGGTCGAAAGAATTCAATGATCCCTATGTTACAAAATCCCTAACATTTGATGATAACATTTTCATATTTCCCTTTAACATTTTCGGATTTCCCTTTAAGATTTTCGAGTTTCCCGTTAACATAAGCGAATTTCCCTTGTGTATTGGAATATTTTTTATGAAATTTCCCTTTGTCCTCTGCGTTTGTTTTGACAGAGTTTTGTGAATTAGGGGCTGATCAAATTTTGGCTCCAGTTACCAACCTAAAGACGTTAATGGCGTACTGATTTACTGCATACAAATTGGGCGTAAAAATTGAATTTTTCATATGCGAAATAGATTATTTATTTCTCTGATTATTTTCCCTTCAAGGCACCCTACGATAGAAAATTTGTTTCCGCTCGGAAACTAAAACAGGCGGATTTGGAATTTGTGAAAACTTAGATACGAATCGAATTATTTAAAAATCAAGAATGGTACCTTTAGCTAATTTAGTTGTGCAGTAATGTCCCTAAACCATTAGAGAATGCATTTCTGTTCATTCGGATCTGAATCCCTCGGCCCAATGGCAGTCGGAAAGTTTCCGAGTGGTTTCGCTCGGAAGTTAACAGAGACTTAACAGAGAAAATCCGAATCCGAGTAAATTTGACAAAAGTGAAAACTGTAACAGGTGTGGGAAATCCGAATCCGAGTAAATTTTGCGAAAATGGAAACTGGAACAGACCCGTATATATTTCTTTAGTTCGTCCTATCTTACAATAGGAGCTTGCGTCTGGAGCCCTCAGTATGGGGTCCACAGTGTCGCATTGAGTCGGTTCAAAAGAACTTTTAACATTTCGCTTTACACGGTTTAAACTGGGATGCAAGCCGGTGGTTACCCTCGTATTCCTTTCCTATATTTTCATCTTTCGCGCCCAATACCACCTAACACGAACAAGCACGTGCTTGGTTCTCATACGGGCCACTTGAATGTACTGACCTTAGTGCATCAACGTCCCATATACATATGTAAAAAATAACTTGTACAAATAAAATCGGTTGAAGTATGGTTTTCTCGAGATCCTGTTGAAAAAGTTTTGAAAAGCTTTGGGGGTTACGTCACACATACAAAACAACATTTGTATGGTCTCTTTTCTTTTTTATGCTTTTTAGGCTTTTTAAGGCTTGTTATTGCTAAAGCAAGATCAACTAAAACGAATTTTAATCGATGTTTTTGATGTATCAATTGAGTGCCAAAATTTCTAAAAATGTTGGCGATATATTATATTTATCCGTATAGAGAACAACCCAAAAGAGTCGCTCACTATATTTCTCAAAAAAGGAACTACAAGTCGCAAGCCTTGGTATATGTGCTTTACTATTTTAAACTGTTGTCCCTAAAAATAAGCAATCCAAAACCTTGCTGTCTGCAAACTCTGTAGCCACACAGGAATTTTAGCCGATGTAAAAAGCATAGCTCGAGCAAATAACTGTTGGTCAATTCGTGCGATCTCAAAATAACCGTTTGTCACTCGGACTTTAAGCAAAGAATCAAAGAGCAACCGATTGAATTGTTTACATACAAATATTGCTCGTGCCCAGCCGATGAGCAATTTTGTTCGATCAATTTTGCGCGGCTCATTCACGTACCGCTTGCTTTAGCGGGACAATTCAAAAAGTCTTTTGCGCATGTGAATATGTGTGTATG
Source organism: Drosophila burlai (assembly GCA_008042655.1). NCBI lineage: Eukaryota > Metazoa > Arthropoda > Insecta > Diptera > Drosophilidae > Drosophila > Drosophila burlai. The sequence goes on along the minus strand of VNJT01017791.1, from coordinate 8,965 downwards.
TGAAGTTTCACGCCCCTCCAGTAGCAAAATTCCTTTCAAGGCAGATTCCTCGTGGCATGTCCTCCTTTCAGTTAATTTGTTAAAATTCTCTTTTTAAGTTATGTATTTATAATTTACATTTTCATTATTCGTCGATAAGCCGAAGGTTGGTGGATGTGAAACATCGGATGATGGCAACACGCCAGACAATTTTTCAGTAATCTTGGCTTATCTTCAGAAGTTACAGGTAAAGACCTTATTGAACGATGTGCAACAATATTGCAAGCACTCTCTTTAGGATACAAAATCAATATAGAAAAAATTTAAGACATTTGCACTCCAAATAGCCAGTTATCTCGCAAGTACATACTCATGGAACAACCTTCCTGGTACCATTCCATTGCAAATTAGAGTGAAATGCATAAGTTGGAATATTGATAAATATTTAGGATTATATTTAATTAATTTTTACGCCTTTAATCGAATGTTTAATTTTTCACTTTAAACTGGTATATACTGTATTTTGCTATTAGATTATAACATATGTATATATGTATGTATTCAATTTAAAATAGCATTAGTTCCTTGAAGGACCAGCAGCCGACAGAGGAGGTCCGTGACACTCACTACCGATAAATTACCCAGGGATTTTCTGGAGGAATCCCCGGGAATTCAGGATTCCGGGCTGCGACCACCCTTTGTATGAAAATTCCGTGTGGATTCCGGGAGAATTTCTGTCAAATTCCGAGATTCCTGGGAGAATTATACTAAAGAGTAAAAGAGAAACAGCTGAACGTAATGCGCTCACATGAAAATCAAAATGAAAAGAAACTTTTCGGGTGGTTGTAGTAGTATGCTTTTTTTTTTTTTTTGTTTCAAGGAAAATGTCAGATAGAAAGACAACATATATGATGTAGATACCATAGCATACCATAATCGAAATATGTTCGTTAATGATTACTCGGCGTACCAAAGTTGTACGCAGTTATAACAATAACAGAAAGGCTAGTTTGCATAGAAACTGACAGATCAACTCGGCTGTTGATGTTAATATAAATATAAATATATATGCTTCTTAGAGTCGCGTAGAGAACCGCCTATAGAATTTTATATATATATTTTTTTTATTTTGAATTCGTGTTTATTAATTAATAATTTATAAAAAAAGAGCAGTTTGCATGTTTTCAGGAGGTTTGGTAACTTTTAAATTGCGCTTGTGTCCAATTTTCCACCATACAGTTCTGCAGACCATCAAAAACATTTGTCATCTGAAAAATTGTTCGACGCTTAAAGAAAATGATTGAAAAAGAAAGAGAAGTAGATAGAGTGTCACCTCTCTCTTTCTGTCTTAAAATCCAGTGTTCGTTTCTAACGCACTAACTGTGTATGCTCTTAGTTTAAAAGAACTGTTATAAAATTAAATGATTTAATCATAGTAAAAATAAGGTTTTTGGATTTATCTAAATTATGTTAGTTTACCATTTATGTTGAATTGCATCATTTTATAGTTGATAAATAGGGAGCAGTGAAACACACCAAAAGAGACGAAATCAAACAACGAAAATAATAATAATAAGGGTGAGAGAAAATGGATTGTCTTGGTATATTTCTCACCAGTTAAGCCTAGGAAAAAGTGCGTCGGGAATTTGTTTTAGCTTTTCGTAAAAATGTTAGTCAAATTGAATAATTAATTGATGGTCAGCTAAGTGCAACTTATAAATTGATTTGAGTTTAACAAATTAATCTAGAACGTTTTGGTCGTGTTGCCCAAAAATAAAGTACGCAAAATCGTCTTTAGGCAGCTTAAAAATAATAACATTAGTTCTTTTTAATAAATTTTCAGAAGCATTAGCTAGTAATTCCCTGTAACCAGTCAAGTTTATTGGAAAGGGAATGCAAGTCATTTTCTGACTTTTTCGTTTTTCGGGTTGCGACCGAAAAATGTTGCGAGCGAAAATGTTGCGAACGAACTAAATGAATTTATATATATGTATATTCCTATGACAGCTATATGATATGGTGGTCCGATTTGAATAAAATTAAAGCCGAAATTCTGGCAAAATATATAATGGCCATATCTCAAATTATATGCAAATATATTGAAAATTGGCATAGTTAAAATTTTTTTTTCTCATAAATTTCCGATCGTTCCTATGGTAGCTATTTGATATAGTCGTGCGATCCGGCCCGTTCCGACATATATAATAGTGAGAGCATATAGAAGACTATGTGCAAAGTTTCATTCATATAGCTTCAAAACTGATGGACTACTTTGCGTAGAAACGGATGGACAGACAGACGGACATGGCTAGATCGACTCGGCTGTTGATGCTGATCAAGAATATATATACTTTATAGGGTCGGAAATGTCTCCTTCGCTGCGTTGCAAACTTCTGACTAAAATTATAATACCCTGCAAGGGTATAAAAAAGTGAGTTCATATTTCAACTTTTTATACCCTTGCAGGGTATTATAATTTTAGTCAGAAGTTTGCAACGCATTGAAGGAGATACTATGAAATGATCATCATGACACAGGCTAGACATGTGATACGAAAATGGAATGTCATTCGTGCGGCATTCGTGAATCAGGTGAATCATGCATGACAACTGAACTGAAGGGCACGCAAGTTATTGTTCGTAGACGCAGTAGACTTTAACTTTAACGGAGCCATCTATGGAGGTTTAGATTATTCTATGGTTATTTCCAATACATCAAGGCCAAGCTAAATTTATTTGCTTTAATTAAGAAAAAAATAAAATAAAAGTGGATCTAAATATTTTATCGCAGAATACAAGGATCAGCTACGTCTTTAAGCTGCCAAAGGAAAACTTGAAGCATTGGGCTTAGTGTGTAGCGCGTTAATTTCAATTGCCTATCTATCCAATCTATCGATTGGAAGCTACGTAGTATGACATGTCTTCATCAAGAATCCATTAGCTATTGTCATACTACGGAGTCAGCTTTGTGTGTTTACAAATCAAATGAAATGGAAACTAGCAAGAAATACCATACAAATGATCGAGTTATTAATTTACTAATTAAATATTTTGCAATATTTAGAGTGAACATTCGTTTTTTTACAGAAGATGTGGCTCAAAGCAGCAGCATCTTAGAGAATCAGTTAATTGGGAGATAAATCTCAGCAGTCAAGAAGGTGAGCAGCAGGGGGAGGAGCAATTAACGTGTTCCTAATGTTCCTGTTTCCCTGTGAAATTCTATTTGTATGTATTTAAAAAGTAAATTGAACTAGGATTGCATTTTTGTATTTTATTATTTGTTTTCTTTTTACATAACCCCGTTTTATTGGCTCATATTTGTTTTAATGTATGAAGTTAATTGAAAATAGGTCGTTTTATTCGATTGGGGAAGACATGTGAAACTCGATGTAAATCAAACGCTTAAATCCTACGTCTAAGGAGTTTCACTATGAGTGCCAGTGCATAACAACTTCAGCTCTAACTAATGAAAAATAACATGAAAAAGTAACATATACATACAGACAGACACATATAATTAACAGAAAATTGGCACACAAAATATAATTTTTCACTGCCTAACAATTGAAAAAATAAATAAAGATCCTCCAGTTCGGATCTTAATTGTTTTCGCACGACACCGACAAGTTTTCGTAAAATTTGTTAATTGAATATTATTGTATGGAAATTTTGTGACTCTCATTCTTGTTGGTTCTGAAATATACTTCGGTCCCACCCTGCAGAACAGAGAGATAATTAGTATGGGCACACCTCAGGTTTTGTTATCGTCTGGAAGGTGACGTAGCAGAGATCCTCGTAGACCTTGTCGTCGTCCTCGCTGTAAATGTAGGCGTACTCGTGTTCCATTGATGCCATCGAAGAGCGGTAGTTATAAACAGCGGCGGCTGCCCGCTGCAGCCGTTGGCTCTCGCTGACAAAAAGGGATGTGGAGCATGAGGAGCTGGGTATGAGGCGCTCCATCGATGATCCGGGAGCATTGAAGTCGGAATTGAAAGCAGGCGAGGTGGCAGCGTCACTTGAGATGAGTGACTTATTTTTCTGGTCAAGAGATTCCGGTGTGGGCGTGACCGCTGCAGAGGCGGCGTCAGACGTGGAGCTAGCTGCATCCAGGGTGGAATCGGAGGGAAGACCGCGTGAATTGCTACCCTGGATGTCTGACAGAGGAACTTTATCCATGTTCACTCCATACCCATGGGGGTCCATGGCCGAGTCACACATGTTGGAAAGCGAGTCTTCAATGTAATCGTCAATATCCTCGGTACCGTTCTCGATGGTGATGTCGCTGTTATCGTCCTCCACCGACAACGATCCGCTCTGCGAGGTGAACTCATAGGTCGATGACGAGCCGGATGCGTCGATGCTGCTTGCCTTGCGCATGTTAAGATCGCTGCAGAATCGGCATCGGCGCGTTCCCCACAGCAAGACCACACACCAGCAACAAAGCAAACACATATTCAGGCACACACGTTTGAGTTCATTCATACAAAGCGAGTGAGAGCGAGAGAAAAGTGATAAATAGAGACAGAGAGACAGAGAGGTAGAGACAGAGAGAAAAAGTGGGTTAGAAAAAAACTAGACACGAAAATTTCGTAGCTATGAAAACTTCGGCTCCGTCTCTAATATCAAAAAATCATATAAAACTTAGGGTAATAGGAAATAGTATTTTTATACCAATTAGCAAATCGGTAACACAAGTTTAAATCTTCTTAAACGGTCATTTTGTTGGAGATTTATTTTACTAATTATAAAAAAAATGGTAAGCCTTTTGCTAAGTTGAATTAATAAATTAATAATATTAAAATTGTACATTTAAAAAATATATTCATTACATTGTATTCATTACATTTATTTACATATACATTTTACATTAATTTGGGTGAAAAAGAGTAACTGTTTCAAGAGGTTTTAGTGCTTAATTTACACTATTTAAATAGTAAATGGCCAGCACTTAGGTATATTTCGTATTTTAAGCCCTAGTATGGAACAGCGCTAAAATTTTAGTCAGCTAAAACCCCCTATATTTTGATTACTGGCTTGTGTGACCAGGTTCTAGGTTTAGAGTTTAGGTTTCATCAGAAATCCACCTGTATTTGTTTGTTTAATCTGAAAAGTTCTTAGGAGATATGAGCATTTGCTGGCTATGTAGGAAAAAGCACGGCGGTTCAGCGCACAAAATATTGTTTCAGCTTGTTGCTTCCTCCATAACTTCCTCATGGGAGTTTTCCCCCCAGATTATAAGATCTTATATGGCTTCAACAGAATATCGCCAGACGCAGTTTTAACTGACGCAGTGATATCATGTTTTTTAAAACCTGAGGTCATGCGTTCAAGAGATCCGGCCGATAAAAGAGCTCATTGTCGTACTGAGGACAATCTGAAGAAGTTGCAAAAAATTACTATTTCGCTGATCTGCTTGGCAATGCTCATCCCACAAAAGCACATGGATTGCGAAGCGGGAGGACATTGAAACAACACTTGCATTTCTTAATACTGCATGCCCAGACGTAGTGCCCATCCGTCATGTGAGTCCGAAAGAATTTTGTCTTTAGATTAAAAAATTGCACTCCAGTAAGGCTCCAGGATTCGACGGTTTCGACAGCAGAGTTGCCAAGGCTCTGTCAAAAATGGGGTATACTATTTCTTGTACTCTTGTTCAACTGCATGTTACGTATCCACCACTTCCCCACACAATGGAAGTGCGCGGTGATATAGATGATTCCAAAGCCAGGCAAACCGGAGAACCTTGTTGCGTCCTGCAGACCAATAAGCTTGCTGCCCACATTCCCTAAAATATTTGAGAGAATATTTCTTAGCAGAATGATGGCATTAAGTTATGTTCAGGATGCCATTCCAGATCACCAGTTCGGCTTTCGGAACCTCCATGGAAACCCAGAACAAACTCATCGAGTAACGCAACATATCTTAGATGTCTTTGCAACAGTCAATGCAGCTGCTCTGCTATCTTCCTAGATGTGAAGTGTGGCACGATGGCTTGCATTTTAAGCTAAAAACCCTTCTACCAACTGCGGAATATCTCCTCCTAAAATCGTATCTGCTGGAGCGAAAAATGATGGTCGAAGTGAGAGGTGAAAGATCAATTATCAGATGCAGTCGAGCTGGCGTTCCGCAGGGTAGTGTTCTGGGTCCCGTGCTATACACCCTTTGCATTTGTTTCCTGCCATGTCTTAGAGATCCGGGTACCCTCCTGTACGTATGCTGATGACACAGCCTACATTGCAACCTCGCCGTGTCGATTCGAAGCATCCAGGAAAACCCAAACCTTTTTGGACCTGGTATAGGGAGTGGACGAACAGGTGGAACATAGCCATCAATGGTAATAAGTCCCATTACTGCAATTTTTCCCTGAGGCATAAAGTCCTCCCTAGGGTTAAATTGCAGGACCCGTTTATCCCTCAATCACCCCAGGTGCAGTGTTGCTCTACAGAGCGATAATAGTCCCTTCAATGACTTATTGCGTCCAAATATGGGGTACAGCGTCCGACTCTAACATTATGAGAGTGCAAAAGGTCAGAAACCGAGCGTTGCGCACAGTCAAAAATACGCCCTGGTATGCCAGAAATGTTGACATTTCTAACGACCTCAACATCGCCACAAGTAGGGAGCAGATAAATCGCCACTCAAGTCGCTACAACGATCGGCTTCAGGCCCACACCAACCACGACCAGGCGGAGACTGAAGAGGCGTCATGCTGGAGACCTTTGGAAAAGAGGGAGGCAAAGAACGCGAGTGCTTGCCCAGTAGCCAAAAATATGATCTAATTCCATTGTTAATCAAAACATTAATTTTATCCTTGCTGTTTATTTGTTACTCGTTAGTTCCTCCGTTTTATAATCATTCAATTGGTTGCTTAACACAAAAAAAGGCTAGGCTCTCCGTTACTTTGAAATAAACTGTTTATTGATTAGGCGACTATACGTCTTTACTTTGCGTGGCTTGTCTACACTTTCGAATTAATTTCGTATTACTTTGACAGCCTAAGGCTAAAATTCATCCGACTAAAAATGCCTAAGGCGGTTGTATATTTTTGTATCTTCCTTATTTATGCGGCGTACCTACTTGCTTAGAGGATGTATCTGTAATCCACTCGCGCTAAGTTTTAACGCTGCTCCGTACCTACATAGCTAAAATGTAAGCATTTTAAATTGCAATGATGCACTCTCCTCAAGAGTATTATATCAGAGAAATTGTTGATGCTTAATGGACAATTGGACGGATCATATGCAAAATAATTACTTTTGAATCATTTAGGCCAAACTGGTTCAGTTGCGTTTCACTGCAGTAACTTCAGAAATAATTTGCATTCGACCTCATTCTGAGAAATTACATCAATTTAAAAAAACTATCCATTAAAATCGCAAACAAAAGAAGTTCAGGAAAGATCCCAGCATGAATATAATTGAAGAGAGGATGCAGACCGTTGAAGTAGGAGCAATAAACTTGTGTTACGCTTTTGTTTGTCAGTGTACTCTGCGAGTATTTATTTATTGTTCTGAACATAAGTGTAATAATAAAGTTTAGTTCACTTTCCTGAAATGCATGCTAAAACAGGCTTTTACTGATAAGAACATTATTTTTTATATTATATCAGTATTATGCCATAAGTTAAAAACCTTTTTCAGCCTTTTGGTAAGGTGCCAGATGGCAGGCATAATAGGATCAGCTCGGTTCTAGCGGAGTAGATCAAAGGCAGAGACTGAGACAATTTCAGCAAGGCATTGTAAGCTGATTGACCGCCCAGCGAGCGGGTCAAGCTGGGTGCCTTTAATAAGACACAGTAGCTAAAAGTACTCACGTGGAATGCAAGTCCTTGTATATGGCTTCATCTGAATGGGAACGTTCGCTGGGCGACAGCAACAGGTTGAAGCCACTGAAATATATGTAGAAGATTTGACATTAGTTTATCAAAGAATTCTGTGTGAAATAAAAGTATCAAGTTATTTATTAATAATCAATAATTAATCAAGTCTATTATCACCATGAACTCAAAAGATTGCGAAAACAAGTCAACAACGTGCGCCCAAACATCGCTCGTAACTGGATCCTTTATCATGACAACGGGCCGTGCCACACAGCTCTCAGCGTGTTCCAGTAATTGGGTTATAAAGGAATTGCCATGACGCAACAACCGCCTTATTCGCCCGATATATCACCCTGTTGCTTTTTTTTGTTCCCTAAAATAAAATCGGTGGTCAAAGGAATCCATTTTGAGTCGATTAAGGACATCCAGGCGCCCACGACGAGGGCATTCGCACGCATCCCAATTGAAGCGTTCCAGAAATGTTACGAAGCATGGAAAACACGCTGAAATCGTTGTGTAGCTGACCAAGGGGACTACTTTTAAGGAAACGGCAGAGTTGAGAAATAATTTTGAAATATACGTTTTTTATGGAATCAGTCTCATTACTTAATAGTCACACCTCGTATACGTTCACTTAATGATTAAGAACACAAGTAAGAAAGCTACAGTCGTTCGTGAACGACTGTTATATACCATGTACCAAAATATATCGCCGCTCGAATTAGCTCCCGATTATAAATAAAATCGGTAACCAGGGAACACCACAGCTGATCAGCTGATCGCGACTTTTGCCTATTAGAGAAATGTAAACAAACTCGCTCTTTGCAAAACCACCACCATCTCATGCACTTGCGTGTGTAAGACAGAGAAAGAGATAACTCCTCTCTCTTTTTTGCGCACGGGAGTTAGTTTCTTGCGCTCATCAGTTTTGTTGTTGTTTTAAGGAATGCACCTGTTGCTAGCTGCCAAATAGATAACACACTGATAAGTAAATAACTTTTGTGTGTTTCACCCGATCTTTACCAGATTTTCGGTATTGATACATGTTCTACATATGCATGCCTATGCACAAAAAGATCTATGGTAATATTTGTGGCTGCAAAACGTTTTTATTGATTTGCGGGGGAGTGGGAGGGAAATTTTGAAATCTGAAACAAACTTGATCTGC